>JAWPHD010014498.1:0-60914 GCA_037043455.1 Cyrtodaria siliqua
AAATATTATTTGCCGTGCTCTAGTATTATAATCAATGTCTATTTATATATAGTACTAGTATGACAAAAAGTTGCTGCTTTCGGAGAACATGTTCGAAGTCAAATAAGTCTGAGTAATTGAGAATGGATAAATCCTGGGTCCGTATTCATAAAGCGTCTTTGCATTATCATAAGTTAAGTAAAAATTTATCATTTTTTTAAACACATTTTAATACCATTTGATGACATCTTTCTTTATATGTTTAATAATGCTAGGGAGTAATAAACCACACAGCTAAACATTTAATCTTAAAATATATCTCTGCAGTGTCGCTAAGAGGTTTATAAGCATATCTGAAAATATGTTAAAATCATAAATTTTGACTTAAAGTAATATATTCTACTAAAGTTGCTTTATGAATACCGGCCCAGGACTCCAATATTTTTTCCTTCAGATTAATTAGATACATTATATGAGAGTAGGACAGACAAAGCTTTTATTTAAACGGCAATATGTGTTTATATTAGATTCCAATTACATACAATTACCTCTGGGCAGACAGTTTATAATCGTCAAAATAACGTTATTATATTTTGAATGATAATTTAACTGACTTTAAGGTGATTGGACCACCACTTATTTGTAGACTTATCAATTAACAAATTAATTCTTAAACATCATATGAACATTTCTTGATAGTCCTGGAGAGAAACATAAATTTTAAAACCGCTACTAAGTGCATGTAAAATAAGTTTTTATTTGTACTTTTAGACAGGGTGACTGCATTACCTGTGAGGATTAGTTTACCTGTTCAAAGTATATCTACGTCATCAATAAAATCTTATTTCTCTGTCATCAAATAAAATCTTATTCACGCTTTTCACAGTTTATTGGCAATGTGTGAATTGTAAATATCTATTGTTGTGTATTGATTTCGATTTTAAATAAACACAAAAAACATGTCATGAAACAAAACATGGCAGGAAAACTTTAAAACAATTTGTGATGGCATATAACACAAGAATAGTTTATTGTTCCTTCTGGGACACAAGTCATCAATCTAGAGGTATGTATGTTCCTTCTGGGACACACAGTCATCAATCTAAAGGTATGTTTGTTCCCTTCTGGGACACACAGTCATCAATCTAGAGGCATTGTATGTTCCTTCTGGGACACACAGTCATCAATCTAAACGATATTGTCAGTCCTTCTGGGGACACACAGTCCTTCAATCTACGATATGTCTGTTCCTTCGGGGACCACACAGCCATCAATCCTAGAGCGGTATGTCTGTTCCTTGTCTGGGACACACAGTCATCAATCTAGAGGTATGGCTAAACAATTGCATGCATCAAAACAAAGCGTCTACAAAAGTCTCTTTGTTTGTTCTGCAGTCAAAGGAAATTAGGATTTTTGTTTACTAGCCCAAATTATTATATTATAATTTATGACTATTTACAAATTTTCACAAGTCCCGGACTATATAGATTTCTAGATTTTTTACCTTAGCTCAAATTAAAATTTACTAGCTTTTCACCTTCGACCACCTGGTTCTGCCTATAACAACTGTTCGAGTAGACTGGCCTTTTTCAAAAACACTATTTTGTAGCTTTTCCTATACTTATGGCATCAAGTCAGTTTGGAGAAATAAATCTAAAACAAGATAGGTCAAAATGGTCCTGAATCACTTGTCTGTTGATCTTCAACAACGCTGAAATTAGAGGGTCATGGCCCTACATGACAAGCACTAGTATAAAGAAGTCCAGATGTCTGATTTTGACAACACTTGACTTTATATCCCAGGAGACATTCGTTCCTTACTTACTTAATAATTTTAACTTAATATCATTAACAGTAGTTGGCAACCTTGGATACCGGGACTCCCATTGGGTAGAATTGCATTTATAAAGGCCACTCCTTTTACCTTCACTTAATCATTGTGTTAATCCTTACCTAATCCAAAAGATAATTGTTTATCAATGAAATAAAAACACATTGTGTTTTAACTCTTATGCAAGGTAAATCAAGAATTAAAACACTGTATAAATGTAAGGGATTATCAAGAATTGTGGTTTGAGAATGACAAAAGTAATGTCTCTGCATGTATATCAGCCTTAAAAGCAACATGGATTAGAAGATTACTATTAGAGGAAAACAAATATGTAAATATCCTAAAATCATAATTTAGATATACTGGAAACAAATTATCTTGGTGTGGAGTTATGTATGCACAAGAAATAATATTACAAACCCCTTTGGAAAGATGTTTTAAAAGTCACACATACTAATACTATCCAGGCCCAAGCCAGTCAACACAGATCTATAATTATCGAATCCAGGACATTTACCCCCAAGGACATTTACCCCCAAGGGACATTGCCCCCAAATTCCAAAAATGCATAGGTGGACATTGCCCCCCTAAGTGAAATGTAAGCTAGTACATTTGCCCCCCAATCGAAATGTAAGCTAGGACATTTGCCCCCCCAGTCTAAAATGATATCTAGAACATTTGCCCCCCAATAGTAATGACAGCCCTGCGAGAACTTCAAGAACCATTCTTAAACTGTTCTTGAACTGTTCTTGAAAAGTTCTAGAACAGTTCAAAATGTTAAATTGCCACTTCTAGAACAATAGTTCAAGAACCTCTGTTCAAGAAAACAATAGTTCTTGAACAGAGGTTCTTAACTGTTGTTCTAGAAGGCCGCTTGTGTGGGATGGCATCTTTGGTAACGTACGTGTCTAGTTATTTTTAACCTGTATTGTGATTCTTTTGGTAACAAACAACGTGTAACGTAAACTACGGTATATTTTCATATTTTTATTATGTTGAAAAGGCAGTCTAAATTAAAAATTCATAGATAACATAACTATATGTAGTATTTGTTGTTCATAGGCACATTTTTACTCATATTCAAATTTATTGAACATGTTTAGAAATTGTTAATGGTAACGTAATTGTCATTGTGTTATGCCCAAATGCCCTAATGCCCCATTGCTCAGACAAGTCTCATTTTGAAGCTTTTCGCATGAACTTTCAGAAAATCATACCCTACAAAAATTCCCCCAGGGAGGTCTCAGGGGTGTCTATAGCCAGCTCAAGGACTTAAAACCTACATTTCACCTGAAAGTTGGTCACGCTCCTTCCAAAATAATATTCTCATGCTAGATGCATTGAGAAAACATTCTAGTGAAGTTTAGTGAAAATCCTGCAAGATGCATGTCATAGTGGACCAGGCATGACTTTCATTTTGTTCAGTATGTCACATGACCCAAAATTGCGTATACAATGTCTGGATCCATATAATGAACATTCTGCGGAGTTTCATGAAAATCTGCAAGTAACAAAGAAGATATAAAGAAATGAAAAACCGGATGCTCGGAGTAACAGGACTAATGGACGGACGAACAAACTGTCACACGGACGACACTGTGATTGCTAAGTCGAGATCTGTAAATGGCTCAACAAAAATGTTCAAACAAGCATATAATTTCATAACAAAATGAGATTTTCCCCATGCCCCGCCTTAATTGTTCAGGTCCGGTAAGTGTATATACGGTTATAGGATGGGATCTCAATAGTGCCCAAGTTATGACAAGGGGCTATGTCCCAAGGGGTGGGGATGGACCCTGGGGCCAATGCTGGTTGTATGTGACTCAATATTGGTTTCTTGCATTATTGATCTTTCACTTATATATAAACACTTTAAGGATCATCAAACCGTTACTAGTTCATCCGTGAATGATTAATTATTAAAGACTTTGTATCTGTTATCATTATACGAAATGTAGCAATACAAAATGCAATCAATGCCATTTAATATCAGACAGGGACTTATTTTTTCTTTTCTTTTTTTCGAAAACTGGGAAAGGGAACAGCGTTATTTTCGCTATATAGGGGGTGAATTAAGGAAAAAAATCATTAAAATGTACGTAATAGATATAAAATGTACTTAATAGATATAAAATGTACGTATAGATATAAAATGTACGTAATAGATATAAAATGTACGTCATAGATATAAAATGTACGTAATAGATATAAAATGTACGTAATAGATATAATATGTACGTCATAGATATAAAATGTACGTCATAGATATAAAATGTACGTAATAGATATAAAATGTACGTAATAGATATATAATATCAATCAAGTATTGAAGTTAGCATTTATTTTAACAATTACAAACTTATAATTGCAAGTCTGTCACTTTGTTTTCTTCTTTCCTATTTTTTTTTAAGATTGGGAAAATCCAAAATTTGGCCCCATTTAAATAGGCTGAAAATACCACATCAGACAGAGGTGGATACAGAATTTGGAATTGGGGAGGCAGACAAAACTTTATTTTAGAGTTTAGGAGGGGTGGGGTGATTAACTTTTAAACAAGAGGACCTACTTGCTAACAATAGCTTTTATTGAAGGTGATTGAGGAGGAGATCATTGGTAAAGATCAAATTAAAAATAAAGGCCCTATCATGTTCACATGGCAAAAGTTAACAGACAACAGACAGACGGCAAACAAAGGACAACACTTCATCCCAGAGCACAGCCAAAACTGTTACAAGACAAAACTGATTTTCACATCAGTTTTCACAAAGTCTCAGATTTTTTCTGACAGGTGCGCTCCTGCCCTTCATGCTCCAGCCCCACACCCCACCCCCACCCCCACCCACCCACACCAACCACATCTGAATTCAATTGTTGATTATTAAATATCCATATCTCTCCGTACAAGCAATTATAACTACAATATATTCTATTTTATAGATGTCTGATGACCGTAATATAACCAAATAATGATACATTTGATAACAATTATTTAAGCACAATTAATGCTGCAGACAAAGAAATCTGATTTCTTACTAGCTAATACATTAAGCCGTAAGAAGGATGGGGTAATAAAAAGAAGATGCCCAAGAGGAGATTTGTTTGTTTGTATGGTGTTTTACGTCATTTTCAACACATGCAAGTTATATATGACGGTATTTTTTTTTGTGGTGGAGGCATACCACCCACTTTCCCTGGGTAGAACCAGTACTGTACACCTCCCAGTAAGAATCGACACTACCTCACTTACAAGTCAAGCTCCCAGTGGGATTCGAACCCACAGCGGTGAGAGGCTAAGTTTTACAACGCAACATCGTTAACCATTTGGCCACGGAGCCCCAAGAGGAGATAAACTCTATTGGTTAACATGGCTACTGAAACAATTGAGAAGTTACGCACAAATGTATTTATTCTGTCAGATGCCAATTAACCATGAGCATCAGTGTAATCTGAAACACAGTATAAGAGAAGACTATTTTTCCTACCTTCATTGATGTTCAACTTTATAGTTAGCTTGATAAACTTGATTCTATTGGTCACATAGAAGCCATTTTGAATATCAAAATTTGCTCAGTACATAGTTGCAATGAAGATGTTGTTTGTAATTCTCTTAATTACTAATTTAGTTTCATTTATTTTTAGGTATATCATTATGTTGCTATATTGGAACATATAAATGAGCATATAACAGGGTAAGAGATTACTCAGCAATATTAGTTCCCTACTGATCCTGGGTTAAGTATATAATACAATATTAGGTTAAGTATACCATACAATATGAGGTTAAGCATACCATCAATATTACGTTAAGTATACCACATGATATGAGGTTAAGTATACCATACAATATTAGGTTTAGTATACCATGCAATATTAGGTCAAGTATATCATATATTATTAGGTTAAGTATACCACATGATATGAGGTCAAGTATACCATACAATATGAGGTTTAGTATACCATGTAATATTAGGTCAAGTATTATATTAGGTTAAGTATACCACATGATATGAGGTCAAGTATACCATACAATATGAGGTTAAGCATACCATGTAATATGAGGTTAAGTATACCTTCAATATTACGTTAATTATACCACATGATATGAGGCTAAGTATACCATACAATATTAGGTCAAGTATACTATATATTAGGTTTAGTATACCATACAATATGACGTTTAGTATACCATACAATATTAGGTCAACTATACCATACAATATTAGGTTTAGTATACCATATAGCATTAGGTTGACTATACCATACAATATTAAGTCAACTATACCATACACTATTAGGTCAAGTATACCATGCAATATTTGGTTAAGTATACCATACAATACTAGGTTAAGTATACCATATAATACTATACATATTAGGTTAAGTATACCATACTATATTAGGTTAAGTATACCATACTATATTAGGTTAAGTATACCATATAATACTATACAATATTAGGTTAAGTATACCATACAATATTAGGTTAAGTATACCATACAATATTAGGTTAAGTATACCATATAATACTATACATATTAGGTTAAGTATACCATACTATATTAGGTTAAGTATATACCATACAATATTAGGTTAAGTATACCATATAATACTATACATTATTAGGTTAAGTATACCATACAATATTAGGTTAAGTATACCATACAATATTAGGTTAGGTATACCATATAATACTATACATATTAGGTTAAGTATACCATACTATATTAGGTTAAGTGTACCCTACAATATTAGGTTAAGTATACCATACTATATTAGGTTAAGTATACAATACAATATTAGGTTAAGTATATCATATAATACTATACAATATTAGGTTAAGTATACCATAGTATTAGGTTTACAACGCTGTAGGGCAATTTGAGGTTATGAGTACTTTTTTTCTCTATGTATTCATAGTGTTTTCAGTTTCTATGGAGTCAAGGACTTAGTACTAAGGTTATTAGGGATATTTTATGTAATTTAAACATATTTTTATCTAAAGTTTGCTTTTGTTCATAGCTTTTGTTCACTTCTACATGAAAGACTTCCTTAATCATGCTGGCTACCTAGGAGGGAAAAAATGCTGCATGTTTCCATTTTGTATTATATTTGTTCATATTGCATCACCATATATTATATACATATCTTTACTTATCTTAAAATGTAGAAGATTTTGATAGGAAAACTGTTGCTAAGGAGAAGAAACTGTTGCTAGGAATACATTTTAAAAAACATATTGTTTAATTTCCTCTATTTTAATACCCTCTAGTTTATTCATCCAAGACTGCCCACTAATATAATTAAGGTTGCTTGGTTGTGAAAACTGTTAATTGCTAAGAAGTTTAAATGGTAACGAGAAACAAAACTTGCTTTTTTTATATTTAAATTTTTTCATTGTCATTTTTCTCATTCTATAAAGAGCTGAATTTAAGAACAAATACTAAAATAAATGGTTGCTAGGGAGTAGATATGGTGTCTATTAACATAACAAATAGTGAATGGTGAAATGCAATTCAAACCCCACAGCTTACATTTCCCTATCTCACATGGATACTCAGAAAGATTCTTACAATCTCATTTTTACTAAATTTACCAAAGAAAAATCAGGAAGAAATGTTATCAAACTGGCTTTAACAGCAAACTTTTTCCTTTTTAATTTAAAATTGAGATAGAGTAATGATAATTCAAAGCTACAAATATCTTCTGGAGAGCCAATAGTAACAAACAGACAAGATTTCACCGGCCTGGAGATAAAACTGTCAATAAAAAACAATCAGCTCGTTTCATATTCCCAGAAATCAATAAAGAAAACACTCGTTCAACAATTAATTGGTGGTTAGGTTTTCTTCCACATGGAGCTTAGTGAGTATCAAAGATGTAGTAATTGTATCATATAATTCCCTCTGTAAGGGTGCCTTAATTTATTGATACTGGTCTAATCAGGCTATAGGGATTAGCACGTTAAAGTAACTCTGACACGGCTTTTAAATGAGACATTGTGGTTTTTCTACATCAGGGCTTTTTTTCTAAGAATTGTGAAGACTCTCTAGCCTGGTCATTTTGTGAGGAAAAAAAAAGCCTTCATCACTGTGATTTGTGAAAAAGTATTGAAAGATTAATTGTTAAAAGCAATATTACTCAATACATTAATACATTGTTTTTGTGGGAGGAGGACACTATAAGACAAATGTATAATTATTCAGCATAATATGGTACATTTTCTAATGTAATGTATGCAAAACAAAACAATAATGAGAAAGTTAAATGGGGAAATAAATGTTGCTTACCAAAAAAAAATTATTTTTTTTAATTGTGAAAAGAATCGGCCACAGTTGTGAAAAAAAATGATCAATTTTGAATTGTGAAGTAGCCGAATTTCGGTCCCTGTTATAGAAGGAAAAAAGCCGTGCACATGTTGTACACAGGCCTCCAAAACACTCTTTTATTAAGTAGCAATCCCACCAACAACAGCCAAATTTTACAACATATGTACACCGTTTTTAAACCTACTGATGATGAGGATCATATTAATTATTATATAACTTACTTCTTCTGGGAATCCAAACTCTACAGACATAATATAAACAGCTTTAACAATCCAAACCCCAAACTGGAGCATCAAATTAAGAGTAACCAACTTGTAATTCATTTTAAGTAACGCATACACAATCACGGGTATTTTAAGAACCCGCTAATAGAGTAAAATCTATACTTTTAATCAGCACATATACATTATTATATGACCTGAACACCTGGATAGAGTTTTGATAAACTGTTTTGTAGTGTAATTTTGCCGTTATTTAGCGAGTTAGTTTCTTTAATTAAGTTCTTTTATTAAGTATTTCAGGGGCCAGTGTATGTTTTCCCTTTTATGTTAAAGGGAATGTCGAGGTAATTTCTCGTCATACAAGTTCTGACAAACTTGGAAAAGGGTGAAAGAAGATATGAGCCACAACTGCTGTTTCAAAAAAAAAAACAGTAACAAATAAAATAAAACAACAAACAATCGCTCAGGATTCTTGTGAATGATAAATAAATTTAGCAGTTAGGCCAAATAAAATTATATGCGTGTTCCGGTTTCCCGACCGACCCTGTTTTTATGGGCCAACTCTAAACATTTTATGCCAAAACAAATTAATAATAATAATAATAAATCAAGTTAACATAAGTTTTCTGTCTGTTCTGTCCATTCTGTACCTAATATCAACAAATATAATTATATTTTAGTTAGTTTATTATAATTAGGTTTTAAAGTATTGAGTGAAGGAAAAAAAAAGAAGACAAAATATCAAATAAAATAGTTTTAGAAAATAACTGAATTTGTTTTTAGCATGTAATAGGAACCACACATATAATTCTATTTGGCCTTAATATATCAACTACTTTTAAAGGGACACAATTTCCAGCAGAAAAAGTTCAAAGTATTTACAAAAGAATTTAAAATAAGAAAGATACGGTTTTATTGAAATGCAAAGCTGACATTTATAGGGCATTCTGAAATGCAAAAGCTGACATTTTTGGAGATTTTGAAAGAAAACGAGAGATTTTTAAACAAAATACTCACAGTTCAAAAAAACATTCTGATTATTTATTTTGAGAAGATATGAAGGAAAATAGCACACTCATATCTTGTAAAATTGATAGTAAATGCTAAAAATTATTTCAGGAAAATACTCTTCTTTTTTTTAATAATTCATATATTTAAAATAGTATCATTAATCATTAAATGTTGTGCCAAATTTATGATAGTGTGCTAATTTTCCATTAGACTACCGAATATCTGGCTATCATCAAAGTTCTTGATATAATATGTAAGAGCACTTCAGCTTTATTTTGGATTTATGGTTACTTTAAAAAGTAGCTATAACCTTAGTTTCTATACAATAATTTAAACATTTTATTTATATATCACTTTTTATTAACTTTATTAATGACATGGGATGTGTATTTAATAAAGCCTGTACACCTGGGCCCCGTGACCAAAAAGCAGTTTCTTAAATGCTTCATTATAACTTACACTTTTCAAATAAATGTGATTTCATTTAATTTTCTTATACATGTGATATTTCTGCACTACGTGCACACATAATTGTCTACTTTGAATCCTTAGGTGAAAAAAGGTGAACGATTTTAAAATTTGAGACTTATCGTAAGATGTTTAATAAAACAGGGCCCTGACCCTGTAATCTGTCAACTGACATGTCAACTTATATGAGATTTTTCTGATGTAAACCTTTTTTTATATATTGGATTACATGTCAACATGCCCAGATTATTCATAACTTTCACATGACATCATCAAAATAATTTCACCAATCAGTGATCAATAAAATAAAAGACCTCCACATTCTGGTAGGGGGTCAACTCGGTGATTACCGTTGGTGCTCAACTGACATTAGCCCTTTATAAAACTAGTTTGTAGTGATAATTATATTAAAAACTTTATTTTTTGTGTACATCTATGTATCTTCTTTTGGTGTTGTCTGATTTTAAAACACAAATATATATGGATACATTTTATTTAAATCATGGTCTAATATTTTCATTTTTTATATTGAGATTGAGGATAAAGTCCAAGTAAACCCCTTTATTTTCACCTACTGAATATCTCAACCTACCGGAAGTTGAACGGATGTGAAAGTTATGCAGGGATTTTTCTATGCGCATGAAATTTAGAAATTGGGAAAAATAATAATCCTACTATATTACATAGTAAGGCTCTAAAAAAATTTGGAATAGTTTCAAAATCAAGCTCTTATACAAGTCTGCAACAAAAACATTGTCAAATAGGGCTACATTTAATATAAAAAAAAAATGTATTTTGGGAAAATAATTTGCTTTTTTGGGAAAATATGAGGATATTTTGGGGAAATAGGAGGAAATTTTGGATTGGGATGGGGCCGAAATCAAATTAGGTCAAAAAAAAAAAAAAAAGTGTGTTTCCTATTGCATGCTCTAAAAAAAATAGAGTAGGTCGGTAGGCATTTTTTTGGAGCAAGATGTTGTGAGATTCTACATGTATTTATCTCATAAACCCCATACAATTTTATGATACAACTGAAAGTTTCTCTTTGGTGTCAGTTTACCTCGATATATTGTGATAAATCATTGTTTAGAACAAATTAAAAAAATAAAAAAATCGTAAAAAGTTTTAGGGTCAGCACCTTAAAAATAGGGTCGGTCAGGCCACTGGAAACACAGGTGTTGTTTTTTTGGCCTTATACTCATAATTCTCACTACTTCTATTCAGTATTTATGTATAAGGAACAATGTCAAAGTAAAGATATATTGAGCATAAGCAAATAACTGTCTGATTTTTATTCAACGAAATGTATGTATGAAAACATGAGCATAGACCCATATGTCTTAAGTAATAAATTCATGAATTTGAACGGAAAAAAGGGTTTTATTTATTGTTTTAAAAAAATTGTTAAAACGCTGGGACCGCTATATTTATATTGCTCATGTGACATCCATTAACATATTAGGTTTTGATCATATAATTATATCTTCCATAACATAGCTGTCCCACATAGCTCAATTGGTTATGCTCTCGTCTATTATTACCCGCAAGAGTAATTTAGTGTGGGTTTGGAGTTCAACCCCAAGAAATGGTATACTTTCTTTTTGTGTCGCTATTGACTTCCATCAAAATATCTTAATTCTATTTAGTAAATAATCAATAATTGTAGTTGTGTAATGATTAGCAGTGTAATTACAGGTTTTTTTTGGGCTGTTTTTATAGCCGAAATTCGGTCATATTCCCAATGACAAAACATATATTTTTTCCCTAATTAAGAGGAAAACATTCCTTTTTTTTTTTTAAGTGTGCCAATCCAATGATTGGGGTTCAAAAGCTCAGTTTATCTTGGTGTACAAAAAACAGTATTAAAGATATAATTATGAAAGGAATGCTTTACTTTATATTTTTCCGAATTTTATTAAAAATCACGCTAAAATTCCCAATTTTATGAAAAATCGAGCTCCCAATTCCAGAGGTACGGGTCATGTTTCCAAAATCATGAAAAAAAGCCCTGAATTAAGTTAAGTTATATATAAGCTAAAATGTACAGACTGTGACCCTTTAGCCGGAACAATATTGACTGTATCATATTCATAATTATTCTATATATATAGTGAGAATAAATTGACCGCAGTATAACAGCATATACCTTCTTGATTAATTATACTAAATTACCTGGGTGTATTTTGATTTTTCCGATTACACCATAGACAAGACCGATACACACTGGATTCCATGCTGAACACAAGTCATTGGCTGCAATGGAAATAAAACATTTTTTTTGATAACGAAGTTTCATATTATTAAAGAATAAATCCCTAAGGCTATTATACAGTCATGTTGAGTCACATGCAACTTGGATGAGAGGTTACAATACTTGCATTTTAATTGCCTGTTGTCCGAGATCACTACGTAGGTAGAGTTGTGGTACCATGTGTATATTACTATTATAATTTATCAGTGACAATTATGCCTGGGGCAGATACATGATATCAGATTAATGGGTAGGAAAATAGACTTACTCCAGAACAGGCCTTTCGTGAGTCTTGTACTCCGACAATGTTCGACACAGGCACCTTAAACAATGCACTCTGCAATGTCTGTATTCAACAGTGAAGTTGACCTGCCCATATTTGTATCTATATGGAAAACCATACCGACTGTATTAGCAGGTAACCCTAAGTTTCCTATTAGCAGGTAACCCTAAGTTTCCAATACGACAGAGCTAAAGTGCTTCAAGATGGTTAAATATACAGATAGAAATGGCACTTCTATAAAGAATATTTCAGTAACAGCAAGTAAATAATAAATAAATAATAGCCTCAAATACCTGTTTTAGGCTCCAGAGTTCCATGTTTTCTGCTGCACCATAGACTATATTCACCATCTTGAATTATGTAATGGTTGTCTGTTTGATAAACCTCCATATTCTTAACACTTTCGCTATTAAAACACTGTTGTTGACATGCTGTCAGTCACCGAATCTAACAATATACTGAGTGCCACTGCATTTGACAGAACACAGGAAATGAAAGAGTTACCGCCCTTCTCCCTTAAAAACGATTTTCTAATCTTCATTTCTGGAGAGTTACTGCGTCAAATGGACGACGCAGAAGGATTTGTGCCGATAGCAATAAATATCTGTTAACATCGGGCTGTTACAAAGAAATTAACTTGATCTTATATTGTCTTTACGTCTCTACTTGGTTCTTATTTCAAAAGCAACCATGTATGGTCAGGATGAAGGTATAGATCTTGTCAATTCACTCGCCAAATAAACCAAAACAAATTATAACCGGCAAAATCAAAACAAAAACAAACCGATATTTGTGCTGACCCCTTCGATTTACAAGTTGTTAACTTAGTCCAAACAAAAAATTAACATTGATGCATTGTGATTCCATTCATTAACAAAGATTAAATGTATCGAAATTCGAAGTAGTGGACATTCAGCAATTTGAAATTCTCCGAAATTCGTAAAACAAATACGAAAAAATACCCAGCTGAGATAAGTTTTGCTTGAATTAAAGAAAATTATAGTTGGGCATGCAGTAAGTTTACAATGGGTAAATGTTGTATGCCTGCTTATTTTAGACGGCTCTGCTTGTAACATTCGTAACGGTAGAGGTTAATCCGAGCCTTCTCTGACCTTACAGCCCTTACGATTTTGATATTTAATTCATCTGGCTGTGTACAGTCACAGGGGAGCTACCCTCTTTGTTTTAAGTAAATATATCTAAAAAAGTATGCATTGAATACATTTCAAGCATCTAAAGCGATTTTAATATATTTACCCATTTGAATCAAAATATTTGTTCTATTAATCTTAATAAATTGAAACGGTCAACCTTTTCAGACGAAGTTAAAAATATTAAATTTCCAACATTTGTTATTATTCAGGTCAAATGTCACGTGATCGTGACTGGTGCGCCGATAAATATTTCCTGTTTAAATATTCAAACAATTTCAAAATTGAGACCAACTTTTCCTTTTGACACTCGCAATTCTCTGAACAATATTCAATTGTTTATCTTTAAAGTTTACACCCAAATTATGCTCTCGATGTTGTCAGTTGAGTGTGCCTTAGTGGACTTATTTGATGAGGGGAATATGAATGCTTTCACCTCGTGCGAGAATATCACAGGGAATTTAATTAATATGCAAAATGACAATATGGTGGATATAGTAAATAAAAGTGTACTTAAAAACAAAAATGGTTTATTGTGTCACTACAATCGATAAAGGTGCAGTTTTATTATTGCACCTTGGTATAATAAACATTGATTGGTCAACATGTTTTAAGCTAATTATCGTAAAAAATATACCCGACGCCGCAAACATTGTTGAAAGTGCATGACTGTGTATTTTTAGTAATCCGCCGGTTTTCACTATAGGAGTTCCTCTGACCCTAAAAAGACAAAAAAAACTTCTAGAGTCAGATAAGGTTCAGATTAGGTAGAGGTCTGAGGTCTGTAAAAGCCTTTGTAGGGGTCTGAAGTTTGTAAAAGCATTCATCGGCCTCTTTATTTATCCTTGAGCAAGATTATTAATCCACATTGCTTAGAACTGGTTCTACCCAGGAAGCTATCTAGAGAGATTAATCTAAGTTGCAAGAACTTGTTTCACAATTGATGTTAAAACTAAGATGTATACATGAAAGCAATACAGATGTGCATTTAAAAAAATTATTTTATTATGTGCACAGAAAATAAATTTATGAAGTATGTTGTACTGAATTATACATGCTTTACAATTTGTGTTTCTGTACACAGAAATGGTTGAGCCAGAAGATGACAGTGATGACATCACCACTGATCTCTGGCAGGAGGCCTGCTGGATTGTCATCAGTGCATACTTCGATGAGAAGGGTTTGGTACGTCAGCAGCTTGACTCTTTCGATGAGTTCATCCAGATGTCCGTGCAGAGAATTGTGGAGGATACTCCACAGATAGAACTTGTAGCAGAAGCTCAGCACAAGGCTGGAACAGTAGAAACACCTGTAAGTATTCCTCCAGAGCTCTAGATGAGATGTTTACTATTTTTACCCATAATTTGTTCATATTAGATCAGACATACTGTGCCAACTTTAAAGGGACTGGAGGAGATCTGGAATATTAATTGGTGTCAATCCAAATACAACTAAGATCATAATGTGTTTCAGCTGAATATTCAATGTACATTATGCACTAATCAATTTATAATTTGGTCATTAAAACTGGGCGACTCCGAATCCATGTTTTGCTAAGGTGTCATTGTATAAGATTTGATTCTGTCATTGTGTTTGATTGTCTAGTAAATATTTGGTTCCATTGTTGTTGTTTTGTTGCAAGCTAGTTTTCTGGTGCATTAATCATTAATATTAACTCATATGATGTTTCAAGGCTGTTATAAATTCTTATTTATTAATATCAGGGCACGAAAATTCCACTGGTCTGCTCGCAATGACGAGTGCACATTGATGCAGGACCAATAGAAATTCAGATAAATTCTTCAACAATTTATCAATTTGGCCATTTAATTATTGCGTAGGACGAGTAACTCAGAAACAAATTTTCTTACCCTGAATATGTACGTTATATGAGTTAATTTTGATGATTTAACAACACATATACAGGCGGAATCATCGTGTTTTCCAGTCCAAACGTTTTCGTAAATCAACCAAGTTTAGTATGAGTCTTATTTATAAATACATGTGTACATTTCATATGAAACTGCAGCATATCATGAGGGTTTTCTGTTGTATGTGTATATTAACCAATTACTTTTTCAGATTGTCTCCAATCCCTGTAAGGCCTAAAAAAATTAGTGTGGTTCTGGTAACATGATCAAAATTGGTAGGTAGGGTTGGTCGATTTTTTTTGATTTTTTTTTAAGGATTGTTTTGTATGAACGCAAAGAAGATGCAATGAATTTTCTTTTTTTTTCTTTCTTTCTTTTTCTTGAAATGGACCAAAAAAACGTCGGGGTCGGCGGGTATTCGTAGGTAGGGTCGGGTGACCCGAACCACACAATTTATTTTTTAGGCCTAACAGTTCACGACACTTTTAAATACTGTTTTGATGTTTCGTGAAAAGTTTGCATCAAATAAGCATGTGTTTGTTTTTAAAGAAAGCAAGATAATTCCATTTGATCTCCAAAATTGGTCCTCATATGGTGTGGTATAGGATAAATAAAGGTGTTTAGAAATATCCATGCTTTGTTTTTTTATGGTAAGTTTAAATTAAACCATAAAATAAAATTGATACCTATTTATTTTGTAACTATATATCTCAAAAGCTTGTCTCAGTGTTTCTATGAATGCCTTATTTGTGTTTTCAGCCACAATACCTGTTGAAATTTGAGCAGATTTATCTGTCCAAGCCCACACACTGGGAGAAGGATGGTGCTCCAAGCCCTATGATGCCAAATGAAGCCAGACTTAGAAATCTCACGTAAGGAATATATTTGATGCCTATACCTTGGATTTTGTGGAAACTTAAGTCTTCTACAGGATTTAACGCCTACTGTAATAACGTATTGCACAAACTAATCTTTAAAATCTTCTTTTTTTTTTTATAAGTATAGAGGTGCCACTTGCCTCATTTCCGTTACTGTATGCAGAAGTTTATTTTCTTAAGGCCAAAAAGAAATAGGTGTGTTTCCTATTGCATGCTCTTAAAAAAATAGGGAAGGTCGGTAGGCAATTTTTTTTTGTTTTTGAGCAAGATATTGTGATATTCTACATGAATTTATCTCATAAACCCCATACAAGTTGATGATACAACTGAAATTTTCTCTGTGATGTCAGTTTACCTCGATATATTGTGATAAATCATTGTTCAGAACACTGGTTGTTTTTTTCGGCCGAAGGAATCTAACACGCGAAATAACGGCAAAGTCACACTACAAAGCTGTTTAATATCAAAACTTTAAAAAATTAGTATCCAGGTGTTCATGTCGTATAATAATGTATATATATGTCCCAATTAAAAGTGAAGGTTTATTCACAAGTTCTTAAAATACTCATGCTCAAATATGCGTAAAATGAATAGTTGGTAACTCTTAATTCAACACTCCGGTTTTACGGTTTGGCCTCGCTGGTTACAGCCGTTTATATTTTGTGTATAGGATTTGGATTCTCTAAATATTAAGTCATATATTTACCTCATCGTCACTAGGTTTAGAAACTGTGTAGAACTGTTGTAAAATTTGTCTGTCGATGGCGGGATACAGACTTCTTTGTGAAAACAATTGATTATACTGATCTCCCACCCTCAACGTCAGAAAATGTCATGATTCTGATAAATACCTGTAAAAATATGGTACATGTGCATTTGTGTAGAATATGATGTCCTGAAAATGGCAGTTTAGTGCACATGCATAATCGCTATTTCAAACAATTTCAGTTACTCTGCTCCACTGTATGTTGACATTACGAAAACTGTTGTCAAACCAGACGAGGACCCCGTAGAGACCCAGCACCAGAAGACGTTTATTGGCAAGATCCCCATCATGTTGCGGTCAACCTACTGCCTTCTGAGTGGTCTGACAGATCGTGACTTGACAGAATTAAACGAGTGTCCACTCGACCCTGGAGGTTACTTCATCATCAACGGTTCAGAGAAAGTGTTGATTGCTCAGGAGAAGATGGCAACAAATACAGGTGAGAACATTCTGCTGGTTGTTCTGTGGCTTGTTAGCTCTACTGGCCGAACATTTACATTTGCTTAATATTATTCCCCCCTCTGACTTCCCAACATTATTATGTTTGGGATACATTTATAGAAGACAGTTTATCTAAAATTTACGTCTTTTGCATATTTGCACACCCAAATCTTCAGTTTCTGCTCAATACACTGCTCCCCCTATATTTCGAAATCACATTATTTTTTCCCCTTTAACTTAACATTACTCCTTTTTTTCTTCTATTGAAGAGCCTGGGCCTCTTCCTATTTTTCCGGGGGAAAAAAGCCCTGATATAGCAAGTAGAGCGATACAGGCCCTCTTGGGACTCTTGTTTTCCTTTCTTAATGTGTTTCATTTATTATAGTTTTTATCCTTTTTGAAATATTTTATTATAATTATGTTGAAGGAATTCTAGATTTCTATTTAATAACTAACCTCCTTGGGTGTTAGTCTTTTGTTGTTATATCCTTTAGTTTTTGAGGGAAAATAGGCAGATGATTCATAGTTTTGATGAACTAAATAAATTCCAGTTCAAAAAATGAAGCATTCCATTCTATGAATTATTTTTGAAGTGGATTGCAATGTGGTGGTTGATACTTTATATCCACTGAATTAAATTTTATTCCCTGCAGCGATTTTCACCCTTTTGGGAATGGTAGTGGCATTAGTGTTTTGCCTTAAATTAAAACAATTTCACTGTTAAACAAAGGCAATAATATTGAATGCTTAAATACTTTGCAAACACGTTACCATGTATACATTCTCTTGTAGTTTGTCATTACCCTCACCTAAAAGAATATATTTCCTCTTGATTCTGTTCCAGTTTTAACTCTAAATATTTAAAAATAAATCAAATGGATTGTGAATTTTTTCACTCCAATTGGGAAAAGACATATTTTTCGCCATTGGAAATGGTATCGCTTTTCGGTACCACTTACATAAGGGAAAAAAACACTGCCCTGCAGCACAGTAACTGTTTTGATCGTAACCGGGATTCTGCCGACGTTCCTATCGAAACAGTTAGATAGAAGACACATGGCATATAGCGTTAGCCATAACTGAGTGTCCGTCAGTCCTGAAGGTTTGTGTGTCTATGACGTCATCGGTGATGCTTGTGATTTTATTCCAGCACCTATATGTTAGATGTGATTTTCTAGAACCTGTGTAAAAAGAGTTACGGTCACTTCCACAGAAACTGCTATTTACAACTATGCCAGTTTTCTTTGAAAAAAAATAAACTGTATTTTTTTCCTATTTCCCCAGTATATGTGTTCAGACAGAAAGACTCTAAATACGCATTCAAGACAGAGATTCGGTCATGCCTGGAGCATTCTTCCAGACCGACCAGTACACTGTGGGTCAACATGATGGCCAGGGGCGGTCAGGTAATATACAAAACTGGTTTGAAGTACTTGGTGCATTTAACCAATATTATAAATATTATTGTTAATGTGATCTATGTATATTTCAGTTTTTTCTTCACTGGAATAATTTGTTACACACCCCACATCCCCACTTAAATAGATTTATGCCAAACACAGTGTTAGGTATCTAAATAACAAAACAAATAATAACTTGTCAATTTGTTCTATGGTGTTTTACATCATTTCAACACCTGTAAGGTTATATATGACAGTCGATTTTTAAACATGTCAAATGTTAATACTAAACACAATCACAGATAGGACTACAAAGATGGTGATACAAGCTTGGAATCCAGCAGAAAAATATTAATTGTCTGCCCTTGTATAGCCTGAATCACAAATTCATACAAAAAGAAGTATTCATAAAAGTTTATTCAAGAGGACTTGAAATTCCCTCCCTCCATTATTCTTTCTAGAACCGTTTTACGAAAACCGCTTGTCTTAATATAGAAGTAAAAGTACAACAGTGTTATTTCGTATCTGCCACCAGGGTGCCAAGAAGAGTGCTATAGGTCAGAGGATCATCGCCATCCTGCCATACATAAAACAGGAGATCCCGATCATCGTGGTGTTCCGGGCCCTCGGGTTTGTGTCGGACAGAGACATCCTGGAGCACATCATCTATGAATTTGATGACCAGGAAATGATGGAAATGGTAAGTATTTGTTTTGTAAATCAGGAGTCGAAATTAACTTTATTACTCACATTTTACGGCAATGCACATATATTTTAATTGAAAACTGTAGCCCTTGCTTACATTTCCTCATTCAGCCTGTTCATAGCATAACATGTATGAAACAGTTACTGGACTCTTTGTCAACTTAGACAAGTCTGGTTGTTTTGCGTGTGGGATATTGTCTTAAAATGAGTGTCGCCACAATAAATATATTTATAAGCTAGACATTAAAACTGGAATTAAAACTGCACTTGCTATTATTTGCTATAAATAAGCATTTTAACTTGCATTTTCTGAAATGAACATAGAACTTGCATTTTACATGTATGCGAGTGCTAACTTCACACTCTGTAAATGTCAAAGTCACATCAGGAACACTTGGTTTGTTTGAAGCACAAGTTCTTTGGTGTGGCTGGCTCATGATGATTGCAATCAGTAGCATTTGTTGTCTAATTTATTTGTATTTTATGCAAGAAAGCATGTGTCTGGCAAGATGAGAGGATCAACATAATGGACTTTGTAGTATGAACAAGCTTTACCTGGCATCATCTTCTCTTAAATTTTGTGTTTGGGCCATCTTTTTTTGGAATGCAATGAAACTTGGTATGCATTTATATTATCTCCTAAAGTTTTGCAGTCTTAAGAATTTTTGAGATTTGCGAGACTGGTCTGGCCAATAGCAACACATTTTTCCAACTTGCGCCAAAGGTTTCTTGTTGTCATTAAACTGAAAACACTTTCGTAATAAAAGTGAACAAGTTTTAGATTTAATAGCAAAAGGCTTTTCTATATAAATGATCGATAAAGTCTGCAACCAGTACAGTTGGTTAAAACAAGTCAATATTAAATTGTTAATTGATAGATGCCAATGTCAATAATTTGACATTAATAAGTACACAATTCCCCGAAAAATTAGCAAAACTCATAGGTAATATTTTATTCTATATAATACTTTGCTTGAATCCAATGAAATGGCACATTTCACAGAAGATGCATTTAAAGTTATCTTGAACATTGAAATAATCCATACCAGAACTTTTAACTATTTTGTAAATTTCAGGTTAAACCATCCCTGGATGAGGCTTTTGTGATACAAGAACAGAATGTTGCGTTGAACTTTATTGGATCTCGTGGTGCGCGTCCTGGCGTCACTAAAGAGAAGCGAATCAAATACGCGAGAGAAATATTGCAGAAGGAAATGTTACCGCATGTGGGTGTCAGCGATTTCTGTGAGACAAAGAAAGCTTATTTCTTAGGGTAAGAGTAACGGGCTTATTTACATTTTCTGGATATATTTAAACAGTAGATAGCACAATTTTATTACAGAGCTTAAAGGGACTAGGGGTGATGTTGAAAGGTGAAAACATTTCTTTAAATCTTTCTTTGAATGGTGTTTTACATCATTTTTAGCACATGTTAGGCCATATATTACAGCGATTGGGTTTGTGGTAGGGACAGATCACCCCATTTTTCCTGGATAGGACCAGTACAATCTGTACTATATACCCTCCACCATTCATAAGAATCAACGTTTTCTCACTTGACAAGTCAATCTCCCATTCAAACCGGCAACATTAAGAGGCGAGAACGTTTTAAGTGCAGCGACTTTACTGTCCCTATCACGGATGCTCTTACTTTAAATCTTGCTGTAATTGGATTAAGAATAAAATGAGATTGGCATTCAGAATTTCACCTATGTGGAATGTTTGATTAGAAAACTGTCTCGTTTACAACTAATTACAAGAGCCTTTGCTTTTCAATATTTCAAACAGAAGGCACATGGTATTTGCAGGCCAGAAAATAGTGGGTTTTATCTGACCTGCCAGCACCTCTTCGAAAGTCCAAATATGCGAGTTAAACTTCTCCATTAATGGCTGAAAATGCTTTAATTTATTTAATGAAACTTTACACAGGTATTCACTTTCATTAAAGAAGAACGCATACAGACAGGTGCCATAACTCTGATATGTATTTAACAAAATTATGCCCCTGTTTGAACTTAATATCCCTATTAATAGACAAGACCTTAAAAGTCGAACTAGCTGTCATCCAGGTGACAGCTCTTGTTATCATAAGTAGAGGTTATTTGCTGCATTATTTTCTTAACGGTAATTTGATAGACTTTATGTATAAACCTATCCCTGTTTGTGTTTCAGCTACATGGTACACAGATTGTTGTTGGCTGCTCTTGGTCGTAAGGAGGAAGATGACAGAGATCACTACGGCAACAAGAGGCTGGATCTGGCTGGTCCCTTAATGGCTTTCCTTTTCAGAGGGTTGGTTACCATTGTTTTAATATATGGCTTATTACTCACAGACATTTTTTCCCCTTCATAAACAGCGGCCGATAATTGGCCTCTTTTATCGGCCTCTTTTTTACTTTTTTGAAATCGTAGACATTTACATTTGTAGAAGAAGCTTATCTAAAATGTACCTTGTTCACCTTTATCTGTAAAAAAAATATACCCCAAAGACATTACCAACTTAGACGGATTGGCTCTAAGCATACAATTACATGGATTTGCAAATTATTTTGCATATAATCTTCAATTTCTGACGACTACACCATTTCCCCTATATCTCGAATTTCTTGTTTTCTCCCCTATTGAAGGGCATGGGCCTCATCACTTATTTCCAAAAAAGCCCAGACTCCTTTAGGGATATTTTATTCTTCAGAAGTTTTCTCAGTGCCCCGTCGCATAGAATAATTAGGAATTAATTATAATTGAACCCAAAATTCAGTTTAATAAACAAAACAAAAATGAAACAAATAGAAAATTAAATGAAATTTTAAACATGGGAGTTTATATAGTGTTTTAAATGCAACTTTTACTTCTCGGTATTATTGCATCATATAAAAAGGAATGGGAATTTGTATACTGACTTTATTGTCTGTACAATTATATTTCTTGCATATGAATCTTTGATTTATTAACAGATTGTTTAGAAATCTCACTAAGGAGGTGCGAATGTACTCCCAGAAGTTTATCGACCGAGGGAAGGACTTCAACCTAGAGTTGGCCATCAAGACACGTATCATTACGGATGGTCTCAAATACTCCCTCGCCACAGGCAACTGGGGAGATCAGAAAAAGGCTCATCAGGCTAGAGCTGGGGTATCACAGGTCAGTTCTGTTTATTAATAAGTTGAAATTCCTTAATAGCATTGACAAGTTTAATTATGAAGAAAAAATGTCTTATAGCATAGATCTTCTTTTCTTAAACATCATGAAACATGTCAGCTCTATTTATAATTACCTTGACATCCCTAAATTGCATTGAGTAGCTTGCTTATATAAGAAAAACGTGTAATATCTACTTCTTCTAAACTATTGATGGGGTCTTCATGAAACTTTGCAGGAACAATGCAGATAATATCTCATTGGTCTGTAGTAATTTCAGTTTTAATAATTCTTTACAAAAAAAAAAATCCAATATGGTCGAAAAGACTTAGTAAACAAGTTTGTAAATGGCGCAGAAGATCACAAGCCCGAATGACAGTTTACTAGCCCCGGGCTTTGGGCTAGTCGGTTAATTCGAAGACTGCATTACATTATAGTTGATCTGTGCTTTTCTGCGACAGCTCGAATTAAAGCTTGAACTGTATACTGCAGGTGTTGAACAGATTGACGTTTGCGTCCACATTGTCACATCTGCGTCGTCTCAACTCCCCTATAGGACGTGATGGTAAACTAGCTCGGCCCAGACAGCTGCATAATACTCTGTGGGGCATGATATGTCCTGCAGAAACACCCGAGGTAAGGCTGGTCACGAGAAATTACTTTTCATACTGAAAAATTTAATGTGATCTTGTATTTTTGTTTGCAAATATCTTATATGGTACACATCGTTTATTTACTTGTATCCAAGAAAATAGTAAACACTTTAAAAAAAATATATATATTATGAAATAAAGTTTTATTTGCAAATACTAAAAATGAACAATTCAACTATCAATGATAATGTAAATAGCAATAATAAACAATTGTTTTTTCTAGAGAACGAATTATGAGGAATTGGCTGTAATATTTTAAAAACAAACCAATGGCATCCAAAGACCTTAAGTTGAGTATCAAGGGCCGCTTGAAGTGTTAAGTGTAACATGTCGATGTTTGGCAGTATGAAAACTGTTCAGTGTTAAGTGGCTTTAGACATAGTTACGTTTTTAATTTATACAAAAAAATAAAAATACAAACTACAATTACAAATGACTCATTTGGTAGGAAACTTTTAGCAATGAAGTGGTATAAAATATGCACACCATTCTATATAACTTTATACACCAGGGTGGAGCTGTAGGACTGGTGAAGAACCTTGCGTTGATGTCATACATATCCGTCGGCTCCCAGCCATCACCGATCCTCGAGTTCTTGGAGGAGTGGAGCATGGAGAACCTGGAGGAGGTCGCCCCATCATCTATACAAGAGTAAGTCGACCAGTAGAGCTTGGTTTAGTAATGGAGTACCCGGTATCAAATGAGGCAGTACTAGCACCAGGTTTCACAGTCGATAACCATCATTCATGCTGAGAAAGTGAAAAAAGAGCAGGCTATGCAATAGCATACAGAAATGGAATTTTAACAAATGACAAAAACTGACCATTAGATAAACCCAATTACACATACATGATAAAGTACATTAAATGGTACAAATGATGTTGATTTAGCAATTTTAAATCTTTTCATTTTTACCCAGTAATAAACAATACAAAACTAAGTCAGGATAAGGGAGATATAATCCTGTATGGGTACTGATGGTCATTAGAGTGGTTGGTGCTAGGGCTGTAACGAATACGGGGGTGGCGAATTCGATACATATCAGGAATACAGAGTGACAAATACGAATATTTATTGATGAATATTCAGTAAAGGGTGCTATAGTGAAGTCTTTAGCACAAGAATGATAGTCTGTAATATACTTTATTATTAAACTATCTTCATTCACAAATTACGCATAAGAACTATT
Organism: Cyrtodaria siliqua; assembly: GCA_037043455.1. Lineage (NCBI taxonomy): Eukaryota > Metazoa > Mollusca > Bivalvia > Adapedonta > Hiatellidae > Cyrtodaria > Cyrtodaria siliqua. The sequence goes on from JAWPHD010014498.1 coordinate 24,563, forward strand.
AGTTAAAACATACAAGTTGAAATTATTCTGCTGTCTTAAACAGTGTGCAAGCAGTTTCCTATTTTAAACGGCGTGTGTTCGAGACTGCCCACGACAGGGTCTCGCATGCCTCTACTTATGGAGTACAATCCTCCAGTCTATCTCTAATGCTCAACCTAATTTTCCCCAGTTGTGGATTTCCCATCTCTTATATACCCATTCTACGTGCTAGATTCTTCATCATCGCATGGTCAGGTTCAGGGACAAATCTCTGACTGAAACCAGTTATTTTGGTCACCAAACAAGGTTTTGGAGGAAACAAGTTAATTAAACTACTTTCCAGACTGGGTACTTATATAAGCCTTCCAGTGTTCAAAAACCGGGTGACCCCCTCACTCTGCTAGTTTAGTGGGATGCCCCGACCATCACATTGTTTCATCAAACACAGCTTCACCCAAGCTATAAGATTTGGCTATCTAGTTATAAAAATATAATAAATAGGGATGACTAACCTCACATGTGTCATTCATGAACTTAAGAAAATGTGGTCATTTCGAGGTCTTTGGACAAACAACGTAATTAATCAGACAAGATGCTTATACAACCATCCCATTGTTCAGAGTACATGGTAACCCCAATTCGTTTAGAGCAATGTCCGACTTTTCAAATGCGTTTCCTCCAGGTTAAGCTGTTGGTACTTTTAGTAGCCATCAATTATATTTAATTTACAATGTCCAGCTGCTCATCAGTCATTTGTCACAAAAACGGAATGGTATTTTTTCAAGGAAAGAACAGTCCATTATATATATGTAGCGGGTTAAGGGTTGTCTCCGTTCAATCTGCAGTGCTCAATTTATAACACTAAAATGCCTCCTATTTCAGTGCCACAAAGATCTTTGTGAACGGTACTTGGGTGGGTATCCACAGAGATGCTGAACAGTTGATGACCACACTCAGAAAACTGAGACGAGAAATGGACATCATTGTGTCTGAGGTGAGTTATAATCTGTGACAGGCCTATCTGTTTTTCACACCTTTTCAAGCTTGGCTATTCTGAATATAAGCAAGCGTCACACTAACAATGATCGACTATAATATGTGTTAGGTAATTATTGTTGTCATCATGAACACCATATTTGTGAGCGAAGTTAAGTAAATAAGTATTGATAAATTCTCGATCATTTCTCACATGTTTGTACAGGAAGAACATAAATGGAAACAAGAAACAATTGCAGCATTAACGCAAAAGCAACTCTCTGTAAAATATGGCATAGGTTGATCAGTGATAGGTGACAGACTTTTGGAAAAAACAAATATTGTGAATATTCATAACAAGGGGATTAAACACATAATTTACTCTTAGCTCTAAAGTTTTGTTTTTTTTCCTAATTTCTCAAAAACATATGGTCGGAAATCTTTGAAACTTGGCACACACAAACACATCCTTACCCAATGTTATAGGCAAGAACAATGACAGAGAATGTTATAGACAAGAACAATGCCAGAGAATGTTATAGACAAGAACTATAACTCTGTCATTTAGTTTACCTCAATTATCCCCCCTTTTTGTCTCACCCATGATCAGTCGCTTTTCTGGTGCCGGCCACATTTTAAATCAGCTAGATCTCAATAACTGCTGCTCGAATTTTTCTGAAACTTTGTCAGATGTTTTGTTGGGTCAAGGGACATCACGTAATGCCAAAATTGTCAAGGTCATGTTTTGCGTTATTTTCCCAAAACTTAACCTTGGTTAGGAAACTTAACCTCAGTCAACTTTGTGATTGCCTCATTTTCTTTGTTTGATACTTGGTCATATGTTTTGTTGGCATTGGCAGACATCACTGAATGACAAGGTCAAGGTCATATTTTGCTTATTTTCTCCAAACTTAACCTTGGTTAGGTAACTTTAACTTTGGTTAGGTAACTTAACCTCAATTAACTTTAGGTGATTGCCTCACTTTATGTCTTTGATACTTGGTCATTTGTACTGTTGGCTTTGGTGGACATCGCTGAATGACAAAAAATACCAAGGTCAAGGTCATGTTTTGAGTTATTTACCCTAAACATCCGTTTGGTTAGACAAGTTAGTGGACATGACTGAACGACAAAAAATGCCTAAGGTCAAGGTCATTTTGTGTTATTTTCCCCAAACTTAATCTTGGTTAGGTAACTTAACCTCAGTTAACTTTATGTGATTGTCTCACTTTATATGTCTTTGATACTTGGTCATATATATTGTGGGCATTGGTGGACAATGCTGGACGACAAAAAAACAAACAAGGTCGAGGTCATATTTTGCGTTAATTTTCCCCAAACTTAACCTTAGTTAGGTAACTTAACCTTAGTTAACTTTATGTGATTGCCTCACTTTATGTCTTTGGCATTGGTGGACATAACTGAACGACAAAAAAAACCAAGGTGAAGATCATGTTTTGCATTATTTACCCTAAACATCAGGCTAACCTCAGACTCAGTTAAATTTTTCTGATAACTTTAATTTCTTTGTTTGATACTTGGTCATATGTATGTTGGCGTTGGTGGGCATCACTGAACGACAAAAATTACCACGGTCAAGGTCATATTTTGTATTATTTTCCCCAAACTTAACCTTGGTTAGGGAACTTAACCTCATTTAACGTTATGTGATTGTCTCACTTTATGTCTTTGATACTTGGTCATATGTATTGTTGGCATTGGTGGACATCGCTGGACGACAAAAAATATCAAGTTCAAGCTTATTTTTTGCGTTATTTTCCCAAAACTACACCCTGGTTAAACCACTTAACCTCAGTAACTTAACCTCTTATGATTACCTCGCTTTTATTTGTTTGATACTTGGTCGTATGAAGTGTTGTCTTTGGTGGACATCATTTAAGCACATATTTAATAAAATGTTTCGCATGCCGTTTGCCGCGGTGGGTGAGACACCCTCAGGCCGAGGTCTTGTTACTTAGATATTTCAGTTAAAATGTTGAATGCGCAATCCGGCGTTCGCACCACTATTGGTGCTTCACGTGTTTCTGTCTTAAAATCATCCAAAATGCATTTATATAATATACACAAAATCCTTCGTCCACAGGACTTGCTCCATTTCCGTGGTGGGTGGGGGTGGGGTTTAATCTACACAGAAGCAGGTAGAATTTGTTGACTGTTGTTGATTGTGCTTTTCTTGTACTGTGCAGGTGTCTATGATTCGTGATATTCGAGACAGAGAGATAAGAATCTACACAGATGCGGGTAGAATTTGTCGGCCATTGTTGATTGTTGAGAATCAGAAACTTTTGTTGAAGCAAAGTCACATCAAACAGTTGAAGCAGCGGGAATACAACAACTACAGGTAATGCATTGGTCTTGTCCCGATGTAATATTGTGAGAAAACCCTTCTTTTTCAGCAATGCTTTATTATATGAGGTTATGGGAATAAGTTATTCTGAATTCACTACTGGTGGGGGTATTACAAAATCACTTCTGAGGAACTTTTTTTTTGGAAAGTAAACATCCACCCATGGATGCAAGTTTAAAAAAACAAATTTCAGAAAATCAGGTTAGCCTATCAATGTTTATTGAATTGCTTTCCTGGGATCCCGGGTGTGTTTTAATGGAATAGCCCTAAAGTGTTTTATTAACAATTAAATATAAATCCAGTTTTCTACATCTATTTAAGCCACTATTAAAGGTCGTGCTAATTTGGGCAGAAAATATTAAAATGAGTTTTTTAAAGGGAACTGGTGACTATACACAAGGTGAAACTATGGATTGCGTGTATGTAAGTATACATTTTCCTAACTGTTTTATTACACCGGGATTTTTTGTGTTTTCACAGTTGGCAAGACCTGGTGGCAAGTGGTGTGGTAGAGTACATTGACCCCCTAGAGGAGGAATCCATCATGCTGGCGATGACGCCCGAGGACCTGATGGACAAGGAAGTTCAGTACTGCTCCACGTACACCCACTGTGAGATCCACCCTGCAATGATACTGGGCGTCTGTGCCTCCATCATTCCATTCCCCGATCACAACCAGGTCAGTAGAATCAGCATCCAAGTTTAGGATACTAGTACTAGATTATAATACGATAAAACACCTTATTACATGTGTTACTATATATAGTAACAAAAACGGCCTGTTTTTCTTGTAATACAGGCATTGTCTCTGCGGTCATATTAGATAAGCGCGTGAAACGGCGGGCCAAAAATCCATATGAAGGGCCAAAAACCCATATGGCGGGCCGAAAATCCATATTAAATCTAGACTGCGTTACATACATTTAGCATTAAATTGTAGATATATTTTTAATAATCGACCACGAACCAGTCATATCGTGCATCGGCACGTGCATCCAACGACAACTGCGACGGTTGAAAATGGCAGCCATAATGCTCGCTACCCTCTGAGTACACGCAGGAGATCGTTAGTAGCCGAACAAAGATCAGGACGGACATTAAATAATGAAATTGTGAAAAACAAGAACGACTCGGTCTAAATTACCCTACAATATGACGTGAAAAAAAATGTGTGACTGGCTCGGAGATGTTGAAACTTTTGCCGATTGTGTGATAGATTTAACCTATTAAATTATACAGTAATCTACATGTACATTTATATCAACTCGTTGTTTTTGATCGAACTGTCTTCAACAACCTTTTATAATATATACTGTTTAGGGACCAGTTTCCGTCCAAGCCCAGTTTCCATCATTCTCATTTAAAAACTGTTTTTACAATGCAAATTGCTAGCGCGATGTTACTTCTCGACAGACGTTTAGCACAGACGATTGGAAACAAGAAACAACCAAAAAGTAAAGAAGCGGTACAAAAACGAAAGTGGCCCCCGACCAGTATTCTGCCGTTCGGGTCTCAATTACATTTTAAATAAATGTCATGCAGGAAACAATACATACTGTACTGTACAGTATGTGAAATAAAAAATAATCTCCTACCTTTTTATCCTTATTAGCTCTACTGATCAGAGATCAGCAGAGCTTATGCCGTGGTGCGGCGTCCGTCGTCCGTCTGTCCGTCTGTCTGTCCGTCCGTCCGTTAACTTTTATTTGTAGCGACTACTCCTCTGAAACTACTGGATGGATATTCATAAAACTTTACAGAAATGTTGCCCATGAAGTCTAGATGATCCTAGCAAAAATTCATGTTGATGTGAAATCCAAGATGGCCGCCAAAGCTAAAAATAGATTTTTTAAATTCAAGTTTGTAGCGACTTCTTCTTGAAAACTATAAGTGATATTGATATGGGACTTTTTCTAAAATGATCAGCATGACATGATGTTGGTCCTTGTCGAAAATCGTTTTGATTTGACGTTAAACATGGCTGCCAGCGGCCATCTTTGTTTACATAGAGTTATATAATGAAAACTTGTAGCGACTACTCCTCTAAAACTACTTGACGGATTTTCATGAAACTTCACAGGAATGTTGCTGTTGATGTCTAAATGATCCTAGCAAAATTTCAGGTCTGCCGGAAATTCAAGATGGCCGCCACGGCTAAAAATAAATTTTCAAAATACAAGTTTGTAGCGTCTACTTCTTGAAAACTATAAGTGATATTGATATGGGACTTTTTCTAAAATGATCAGCATGACATGATGGTTATCCGAGTCGAACATTATTTTGATTCGACATTAAACATGGCTGCCAGTGGCCATCTTTGTTTACATAGAGTTATATAATGAAAACTTGTAGCGACTACTCCTCTGAAACTACTTGACGGATTTTCATGAAACTTGACAGAAATGTTGCTCTTGATGTCTAATTGATCCTAGCAAAATTTCAGGTCGGCCGGAAATTCAAGATGGCCGCATGGCTCAAAATAGATTTTCAAAATGCAAGTTTGTAGCGACTACTTCTTGAAAACTATAAGTGATATTGATATGGGACTTTTTCAAAAATGATCAGCATTACATGATGTTGGTCCTTGTCAAAAATCATTTTGATTACATGTTAAGCATGGCTGTCAGCGGCCATCTTTGTTTACATAGAATTATATAATGAAAACTTGTAGCGACTACTCCTCTGAAACTACTTGACGGATTTTTATGAACTTCACAGGAATGTTGCTCTTGATGTCTAATTGATCCTAGCAAAATATCAGGTCGGCCGGAAATTCAAGATGGCCGCCACGGCTAAAAATAAATTTTCAAAAAACAAGTTTGTAGCGACTACTTCCTGAAATCAAAATCAATCAGTAGAGCTTCAAGGTCATTGACCTCTTGTATTATATTTGCGAAACCAAATGCCATTTGAAATTTCCTTTCTTCTACAAACTCAAACGTAAACACAAAAACTGACAAAGTCAATGACGTGGAATAAAACGTCACTGGCAAACACCACGTCACCATTATGATGATTTTACGTCAGAAACGTTTCTGTGTAATTTTAATTAAGTGGGATGAATTGGTGTTTTGGAAACAAAGTACCGAATTGCCGATTTCAAATGGCACATCCTATTATATTAACGGCATACGTTTATTTTATTCTTGTAAATCAATGAATAAAAATGGATCTAAATAAAGAGTCATATTAAAAAAAAAAATACACAAGTAGATAAAAGGTATTTAAAATGACTTTGCGCAATTTAGATCTAATAATCTATCCAAAATAATAGTGTTTTGGTTACACTTGTAATAAACAGGTCATTAACTGGGGTAGGTGTGCCTCTTTGTGACATTGGCCCTCGACAGCCATATGAGGCCCTCGAGCTAAAGCTCTCGGGCCTCATATGGCTATCTCGGGCCAATATCACAAGGAGGCACACCTACCCCAGTTAATAACCTCTATTTATTTCAATGTTAGTGGTAGATTTTAATAAATTCATTTAAACGCTTGACTTATACTGCTTTTACATGGTAAATTAAAAGATAGCAGATCCACCAGACACCCCTTAATTACCTGAATTCTACAACATATACTGTAGATCACATTATTTCCGTGTGATCTTAAGTTTGTGAATCATTGGGTCTCCGATTTATTCACGTGTTCATGAATTCGCTACCAAGCAAAATGTAAATAATCCTATTTTCTTAAAGTTTATTTCTTTGCTGATGTAGATTTTTGTTTTTATTTATTTCGATTTTCCCTGATACTTGGAATTCACACAAATTTAATTTGTTAATTCGGACTACTTCCGCTATCGGAGTCCTGTTTATAGCACAGAGGAACATCAATTATCCTGTCGATTATACTAAGTGATGACAATAATTCTAGATTTATTCATTTTTATTGAACATGGTTTGAAATGCATTCCGTTGAGTGATGTTTAACAAATATAACTTTCAGTACTAAATACAGAAAATAAAATGTGTGTGTATTTTAAAATGTAGACGCTACACTTTAGTCTCAATCAATGGCCTTGATTCAACATGTTTGTTAACCCTTATCCCGCTAAGCACAACTATAATAGCCCTTGTGTCCTTTGTATCTCGCAGGCTGATCAGGGGTTATGGAATGGTCTTAATCCAAAGAAAGAACAGTCCATTATATATATGTAGCAGGTTAAGAGTTAAATTAATAATTCTAACATGTATTTTTGCAAGTATTAACAATGTCCACTTTAAATCAAATCAGTGTAAACTAATGTCAGTATTGTTCACTACTCTTAAGGAGGAAACCTTTCTTGCTTCTAAAAGTATCATGTGATACTTTAAAATTACTTGATTAGTGATAGTTGAGTTTTCGGGTACTCTTTCAAGTTTATTATTCGCGAGACAGCGCATTCGCGAATATTAACGAAAATAAAACCCTTGCAAATAATACTGGACCTACAGTACATGAAAATAGTTATTTGAAAAAATGAATCTTTTAAATCGGTTTTATTTCTAAATAAGAACATTTTGTTTTATAAACACTTTCCATGAGGAGGATCCCCATGTGGTTGACGGGGTAGAATAGAACCACTGCAAATCCCGCTAGAGGCAGCTGGGTAGGCCCCGCACCCACCTTCATGTTCATTTTGTCGTCGTTTTATCATGCTCATTTAAGGTCTTCTTCATGACACCGCATATGCAAATGTGGAAACATGGCTCCATCGCAAATGGAGTGTCTACAATAGAATTTGCAGCAACTCTGCAGTTCTGCAGGTTAGACGGTTCTAGGCCCATTCTCCATATTTTTATCTAGATGTAAATGGATGAGCCTGGCATGTTCATCCCTGTTTGGCCATATAACCTTTCTTGTGCTGGTGCGCCGTAAAACCCCAATTCAATTCAACCATAAGGAGATTACCCGGGTTAAAGCCGCACTGGCTCCATTAGGTAGGGATTGAGATCTTGGGACACATCCATCAGATGTGGACGTAAATCAGGTGGTCTCGTGTATAACAGTCTATCCTCTGCGCAGGTGAAAGAACTATAGGAATCTCTTAAAATAGTATCATTGGTAGGTTTCTGGATTCTTATGTATCCTTCCCCTCTCTCTTGGGTGGCTCTAAATAACATAATGTTTGATGAGCCTTTAAACAACATACAACAAACTGCAGTATTTCCTGGAAAACGAAAGTAATAATACTTTGCACGTACAAGAGTATACGTAATAAGGTATTAAATGAAAATGTCATGTCAAATCACTAACCGGAATATTCTGTTGCATTTCAGTCTCCCCGTAACACATACCAGTCTGCTATGGGTAAACAAGCCATGGGTGTGTACATCACCAACTTCCACGTAAGAATGGATACCTTAGCCCATGGCCTCTTCTACCCACAGAAACCTCTAGTCACCACCAGATCCATGGAGTATCTTCGCTTCAGAGAACTACCAGCAGGTAACTCGCTTTATCAAATGATATTAAATTGTCCTTTGATCAGCCATTCTCTATGGTTATCTTACACGAGGTTGTTGTCTCATTTATTTCCAGATTACAACACAATTCCATCACCTTTTATTCTTCAGGTACAACTACATAATTCTTGTCAAGTTTTAATTGATATTCGTTTCCAATCAAGCTGAAGCTAAAACCAGATGTCAGTGATTTCAAACTTTTAACACAATTCCATCACCTTTTACTAAAAACAAGAGTTTATAGGCCATAATGTACATTAAGATTTCCCTACAACAAAAGACCACACAAGGTATAAATAAACGTCTATACAGTTTGTATTAGTTTCACCATTTAATGAAGTCTGTCCTATTGCTTCCTTGTGCTGGCCTGGTTAGATGGAAAAGAAGAAATGTCATCAATATATTAATATACATTTTGCTGATAATTCGTTTTAAGTTAAAGGAGTACGATGAAATTTCAATGAATTACCCATGACTGAAATGTGTCATTGACATAATTGGGCTATCCATTCTAGGTACACATGTACAACTATGCAACTCAGATACACAGACATAAGCTCTTTTTAAACAAGAGTGCCAATATACTCTAGTCATAAATGTGGAGCAGATTATAGGCAGATTTTATCAATGGAATTGTTACACTTTTGGTATGGTTTCAACAATCCAAGGGCCATAACTCCAGCATTATAGGAGCAATCTGACTGGTCATCAAAGCTGAGATATTGTGACTATAAACATTGTCCCCAAGTTTCATTAAGTTTCCATTATAAAAGTTATTGAGCGGACACAGTAAAAATCGTCAATTTTCAACAGTTCTGGCATTATAGGTAATGTTTGTCTGGGCATCGAACTTGGCTGAGGTAATGTGGCCATGAACATGTTTCAACAAGATTGTATTAAAAATGTTCAAGTAATTGAGCGATCATCACAAAAAATCGTCAGTTTTCAACAACCAAAGGTTCATAACTCGGGCATTAGAGGTGTAATCTGGCTGGTTATCGAACTTGGTCGGGATATTGTGACCATAAACATTTAATCCACATTGCATCTAGATAGGATTAGTATTACTCAAATTATTGAGTGGACACTACATTGGCCTGCCACCACCGTGCGTGATCACATAACATTTCAAACGGGTGTATAGAAAAAATATTATGAAATAGATATTTCAAACTCAAAAGGTCATTTTTGACCAAAACTGCACTTACGACCTTCTGGCCATAACCCCTCGAAAATATAGACTCGCTACCTTTGATCTATTTTATTTCCCCAGCTTGCCTCATTAAAATACCAAGCCTGCAGTTTCGATCATGTTTTAAAAATCTAATTTCGTTATATTCTAGACAGTAAGACAAGGTCAAAATGGTTTTTGCTTATTAATTTTTAATACCTTTATTTATTTAATGAAATATAAAAGCTCTTTAAGTAGTATTAATGTTAACATATGTCACAAACAATGTACATTTCAGGTATCAACACTATCGTTGCAATCTCCACATACACAGGGTACAATCAGGAAGATTCTGTCATCTTGAACCAGTCTGCCATTGAGAGAGGATTCTTCAGGTACCACTACATATTACTGTCCAGCTTTAATCGAAAACCGTGCTCATGTCAACCAGACTTTCTAGAGGGATAAAGTAAAATCCTAGAATATCTGGAGAGAAATCTCAAGTGTCTGAATGGTCTATCAACATTTCTTCTCAGATCTGTAGGACCAGAGAGAAACTATGAATTAACTATGCCCTTGTCGTTTATTCAAGCGTATTTCTTAAATGAGCGCTGTGTTTGTAAAGAAAAAAGTTTGGGACAGGAGTTATGCTTCAAAACGTGTATAGCAACTTTCCTTCATACTAAATAATCCTTACCTTGGCATGTTACTGTCCTAAAACATCATGCTGGCAATAGTATTGAACAAAATAGTTCTGATTCTAGTTAAACTTTGTAGGAAATCAAAGAAACGGCCAATATCCTTCAAGTACTTAAATTATCAAAACATTGGTTTTAACTGCAATGATGTACAAAGTATGAGATGTTTGTATTTTGCAGATCGTTTTTCTTCCGTTCATACAAGGATGCAGAGTCAAAGAAAGGTTTTGATCAAGAGGAGGTGTTTGAGAAACCTACCCGGGAAACTGTGCAAGGTCTGTATTTATGCCTACTTTTTGCACGCAGTTAATTGTTAATTTAGGTTGAAGTTTTATTCAATGTGACTGACTGCTTTAAGACGCCGGATCTGGGTCCCGTGGACACATTCCTTGTTGTTTACACGGATACATTCCCAGATCAAGCATGTTTGTTAGCTTGTGAGAAAGTGTGTTGTCCAGTGTCAGTCTGTGCATTATTGTTTACGTGATGACTTTAGGAAACAGAATTGAAATCTCAATACATTTGACTATTATTTTGAAATAAAAATCACAAAGCACTGCAGGTGCTACAGAGTTACCGTATTTGTCGACGTATAGCGCGCATGCGCATATAACGCGCACCCCGACTTTGGGCCTGAAATCCTTGGAAAAAAACTTTTTTTTATGTATTGTAGCGTAAACCGCGCATTAAAAACATGTGTTTTCAATTTCAGGACAGCAGAGCGCCATTTTGAAGCATTGACCAAAGAGGAAATGTAAAACGAATTTTGATTGGCTTAAACAAGCTGCATGTTAGACTGTGTTTGATTACTCAAGTGTAAATAAACTTGTACTGTTGAGTGTACTTTTGTTGTTTACTCAAGTTTCAATAAAATAAAAAAAAACACGCCCGTGTTCAACTTTTATTACGATCATATTATATTTAATATTTTGGATTGACAATTAAAACAGATTATTCTTTCGAATAAATATGTGCTAGTCCTGAAAAGGACCGTTTTGTTCTGCTAACCCTTAAAGTTTTATATATGTTTGCTTATAAAACAAATTCGAAGCGAGGTTCAGTCTCGAAATCATCAACACTACAAACAGAAGTAACTAACTATAGTAATACTATGTATCTAAATTTGTAGCATGAAACATAAAGCCTAAACCGGAAACGAAATGAAACGTATGTCGTACGTTTCTATATAAACTCAGTGAATAATTTCGAAAATCCTCTATCACTAACAATGTTCTAAGTAAAAAATCAAGAAGTTTCAATGTAAATGTTGCTCTCAGAGTTTTATATGTGCATTAGATAACTAAACTAATGCGTAACTTTTCTTTTATTAGATGTAAGAGTCTTTTATTAGACAAATCTTATCAAAAACGAAAATAATTGTTTAGTAGGGATATTCCCGAAACTGTACACTCGCCTCTGGATAAAAATAGATTCTAAAAATAGACTTTTGTGATTTGGACAAAAAAACAACTTCACGCAGTCTAAGCTGTTGCACCCTGATAATAATCAGAGAGCAAACGTATAGAGTATAAGACTGCTGTAAACCTAAACCCCAAACACTAAATCCTACTCGTAGATATTTAAAGTTCCCTAGTTAAAAATAGAAGTAAAAATTAAATTCACACCAGTAGACCGGTACTCAGTAGACAAAAGACGTCTATCCCAGTCGAGTGTCACATGTTTGTTTAATAATTAGTTATCATTGTTTGCGGTCAGTTAACATAAACCAAACACTTCACACTTAACACGTTTTCCCAATCAAATGAACCATTGAACCAATAGGAATAATCATGATTCTACGTTGTCGAAATTCAGAAATTCAGAAATCAACTTTAACAAATAAGTAAGGGGGTCGTTGTTTATTAGAAATAATTATTATACATACAATTCTATTGTATTCTATTAATAAAATATGCACTAACCCAGTCTGCGGGTTCGGAAAACCCCAGCCTCGTTTTCATTTCAAAATGCCGATAGATCTAAACAATTGTATTTTTCAACATTTCAATGGTATTTTCTCAACAATAATCAACATAAAACATGGTAAAGTTTGATTTTATTATTTTTATTGATAATAAGCATATAGCATACAACGCATTTTATTGAAACAATAGAAACAAGCCAACTTTTGTTCCGATTCAATCTCTGTAGTAAACGGCCGGTCTTGCGACTTTTTGAAAACCACAAAACTTCTCGTCTTGGCTGAAAAAAAAAAAGTAAATCATTACTTGTTGCTTAAACCGCGCACCCCAACTTCAGCCACAGAATCTGGGGTAAAAAAGTGCGCGCTATACGCCGACAAATACGGTACTGCCCTTGATTAAGTACACTTACTTGTGTTTGTAATGTCCAACATTATTCTTTGATACATTAATTTTATTCCTTAAAACTACATATACCCAGCGCAAAGGCAGTGGTGGGAGTCATCGATGATTAGTCTTGCTATTTGATGCAGACTATAACTTGAGAAGTTTGAATGTTTACTATACAGTCGACATAGGCAAGCATTACTTTCCTGCTACAGAGTTTCCTGTATTTATTTGGCTAATATTATACATGTGTATATAATCTGGTAAAAACCACCTGTTTAAAAAAAAAAAAGTTCCTGTCTGGGGATGGGACGTCATTTTCCAAAACAGCACTAACAGTTGACCTACATAAATACGAAATTAAGAAAAACAGTATTACCCTAGCACGTCTAAAAAATCTGTCATTGTTTAGTAAGAAAACTAAAAACCCTAGTATATCTTTTAAAAAGAAATCTTGTTGCCTAGCTTGGTATAGCAAGACAGTTTGTTAAATATCCTGTAAGCTTTCTTATACTGGTTTCACCTTGTCCGTACGTATGTTCTTCTCTTGTCTGTCTGTAGAGGCTTCATAACTCCTCCGCCCCTGAAGCAAACCTCATGATACTTCATGGGTGAACTGCCTGTGATGATGATGACCCCTATTGATTATGAGGTCAAAGGTCAAGGTTACCGTGACCCGATAATCTCATAAAACTTCATAGGTTAACTGCCTGTGGTGAGAGGTTGACCCCTATTGATTTTGAGTTTAGTAGGTCAAAGGTCAAGGTCACCGGGACATGATTATGAAAAACCTTGTCCACACCATAACTCCTCTCCCCCTGAAGCAAATCTCATGATACTTCATGGGTGAACTGCCTGTGGTGAGTGGATGACCCCTAATGATTTTGAGGTCGGTAGGTCAAAGGTCAAGGTCACCAGGACCCGATAATGAAAAACCTTGTCTGCTCCACAACTCCTCTCCCCCCAAAGCAAATCTCATGAAACTTCGTAGGTGGACTGCCTGTGGTGAGATGATGACTTCTATTGATTTTGAAAGGTCAAGGCCACCAGGAACCGACCATGAAAACCCTTGTCTGCTCTGTAACAACTCCCCCTAAAGCAAATCTCATGAAACTTCATGGATAGACTGCCTGTGATGAGATGATGACCCCTATTGATTTTGAGGTCAGGAGGTCAAAGGTCAAGGCCACCATTACCTGATCATGAAAATCCTATTCCGCTCGATTGTTAGGGTACGGAAGGGTGGGGGGACTGATAACTGGGGTATATTTGTCGCCCTTAAAAAGCAACAAGTCCAGTTTCAATTGCTAATGCATGAATTACTGTTGTAGGCATGCGACCAGCAATATACGACAAGTTAGACGAGGATGGCATTATTGCTCCCGGTCTCCGTGTGTCCGGAGATGATGTGTTGATAGGGAAAACACTCACATTGCCAGCCAATGACGATGAAGTCAGTATTTCTCTATCAATCTAAAGCTTAAATTGAGTATAGCTTTAGAATTTGTTGGACATTGCCAGTAATGTATTGATTTCTTTATCAAACAAAGTTTACATTTTAATATAGCATATCTTTAGAATTTGTCTCACATAACTAGCCTATGTTAATGAGGTCAGTATATCTTTTTTCATGGCAATACATGCTTTTCTGCCTGATAAAAGGACAACCTAATAGATTTTGCTTTAAATGGCACTGACTGATAAAGCAAAACAATACGAAATTCCTCTGACAGCATTTATAGTCCGTAACGTTTTCTGACGTCATAATTTAACGTCTTTAAGGGGAAAAAGATATGGTTGTATCTGTGTCAAATGTAAGATTTTGTTTAAAAAATAAAACTAGTAAACTATACAAAAAATGTGGATCTACATGAAAAAATAAATACTATGTCAGTAGTGCCTTTCACTATCAAGTTTATTAGGCTTGGCATGAAAACACTGAATAGCTCGACATAGCCTCGCTATTCTGTGTTACCTAATAAACTTGATAGTAAACGACACTGACATAATATTCTCTATATTTTTGGTATATTGTAGAATTACGTCTCATTATAACAGCCAGATACTGCATCGTTCTTATGAGGCGTACATATAGCATCTGATTTTCGTCGCAAATGATGCTTAGTCGTGCTATATCATAAATGTAACCAACAACAAATTGGCAAGACAAGTTATTCGTGAAAAACAAAACTCTCGCAATAGCCAGTGGCAGTTATAACCACAACTGTTCATGAAGAAGTAATTTTTTTTTATTCCATGTAAATTTAATTGATTTTCTTTGACTTGCGCAGTTTATTTTTCCAGTGATATGTATACTGAAATGCAAAGGAAACACGCAACTCTGTAATTTCCGCTGTCTATTGTATGTACAATATGCTGCTGTTAATCGAATGGTACATGGCTATGTAAGACCTTTCCTTTTGGAAAAAAACAACACATAATACAGCAAATAGTATTCCTTCAAAGTTTCATTATTGACAAGAGTACGCATTTGGCTGAAGCATGTGAGCAAACTTAGGATGCAAAATTTTGCAAACTCTTTAAAGTTAAATTCAGTACTGAACTGGCTCAGTTTTTGAAAGAGGAACTTCAACATTTATGAATTTCTTGTTACGAGGTGTAGTTTGATTAAAACGTCTACAACATCACAGTTGTGTCCTTTCTCTAACTAACTGCAACTTTTTTTTTTTGTACAAAACATTTTGGGATTTCTTTGGAATATTATGTGGAATTAAGTGTGCAGTATATACAATATATAGCGAAAATTCCCGAGTTGCGTTACTTTTGCGTTTCAGTATATATGAGGTTGGTAATTTTCATATATTTGCCTTTATACATGTATTAAATATATTTTTTTATTTTCAGTTGGAAGGCACAGCACAGCGATTCTCCAAGAGAGATGCCAGCGTGTTCATGAGAAGAACAGAAACGGGAATTATTGACCAGGTACAAATAAGCAACGCATAGTATATTCTTTTTGTTGGATAAATTCGGATGGTCATTAATTAGGTAAGACCTGTCTCATGCAGTCAAACAGTCTTAATACGATTTTGGAATTCTTCAGAATAGATTTCGGGAAGAAGAAAAAAGTCCAATGGATGAGTAAATGTTTTAGTTTAATTTTCTCAATTCTAGTTTGAAAATTGTAGCATTTATATTATTATGCATTTCAAATTTACAATATAGTGCCTGCCTATCAGCAGATTGTAGTATTAACTGTTCATGCCCCAATATCATGGTATGCTATGCTGTGACCCCTTATTTCATGGTCAATTTCTGCTCTTTATATAGAATCAGACCAGTTACTGATGTTGTCTGGATTATGGTATAGGATTATAAATACACTATTGTTTTTGATGTGATGAAGAAAATAATGTCTCAAGGCAGTAGTGCAAATTATGGGGTTGTCTGGAATATTAACTACCTTTAAAATATACAACAATGAACATTGTAGGTGATGGTGACGGTGAATCAAGAAGGGTTCAAGTTCTGTAAGATTCGAGTGAGGACAGTGAAGACGCCTCAGATTGGTGATAAGTTTGCTAGTCGTCACGGACAGAAGGGTACATGTGGGATAACCTACAGGCAGGAGGTGAGCAGAAGTTGATACTGTTTTATTATATGATGTTTAACGGCTCCTCAACACGTATGTTATTTAGAGCCGCCCCAGCGAGAGGTGAAGCATACATAGGAATCTGGGAACCTGTCCTTATCTTGCTAATGAGTAGCTTTCTATGGTTCTTTAACTTGCTTGGAGGATAGACTCGTACACTGGACCGCACAGTTTACGTCTCCATCTGACAGATGAGACCAAGAACACACCAACAAAACTCACTGCTAGTAAGGCTTGAATTGAACTGAATTGGGGTTTTAAGGCGCACCAACACATGAAAAGGTTATATGGCGCCTAAAAGGCATGAACATGCCAGGCTCACCTTCCATGTACATCGAGATAAAATATGGAAAATGGGCCTAGAACCTTCTCACCCTGAACTGCAGAGTTGCTGCAAATTCTATCGTAGAAACTCCATTTATGCTGGAGCCACGTTATTGTTTTTCTGCCACTGCTCTTTTGATGTGAGCAAGATAGCACCTGAAACAACCCAGCCTCCAGATTTCAAGTCCATATGCTATCCATTGGGCCACACTAGACCTCTAGGCCCCTTTTCATGAAACAACTTACGACCATTTTGATCGTAAATCGTTTTCTTAAATGCTTCACTATAAATTACACTTTTCAAATAAAGGTGATTTCATTTCCTTATACAGGTGATATTTCTGCACTACATGCACACATAATTGTCAACATTGAATGCTTTGGTGAACAAAATGAACGATTTTAAAATTTAAGACATAAGATGTTTGATAAAACAGGGCCCTGATTTATAATGTTGTGTCAAATCCACCGTTCTTGTACATTCACACTATAACAATGTCAATATTATGAAGGGTGCTCAGAATTATTGAGTCGTAAAACATGTAATTCTGGCAGTGTTAATGATGCTGCAACACCAAGCAATTCCAATTCAAAATATGACCTCTGTCTTTGCATTAAAACGTGTTTTGTATGATGTTGTGTATCTCTTTAAAGGGACACATGGCAATCTTGAGTTTTATTCAAACGTTGCTCTTTGATGCAGTTATCCTGCGTCATTTTGACTTTAAAACTGCTTGCATATAATTAAATATAAAAAAAAGAATTCAATATTCTTCGTTATTTTACCAATTTTTAGCTCGACTGATCAGAGATCAGCAGAGCTTATGCCATGGTGCGTCGTCCGTCTGTCCGTAAACCTTTTTTTGTAGCGACTACTCCTCTGAAACTACTGAATGGATATTCATGAAACTTTACAGAAATGTTACCCATGAAGTCTAGTTGATCCTAGCAAAAATTCATGTTGATGTGAAATCCAAGATGGCCGCCAAATCTAAAAATAGGTTTTTAAAAAACAAGTTTTTAGCGACTACTTCTTGAAAACTCTAAGTGATATTGATATGGGACTTTTTCTAAAATGATCAGCATGACATGATGTTGGTCCTTGTCGAAAATCGTTTCGATTCGAGGTTAAACATGGCTGCCAGCGGCCATCTTTGTTTACATAGAGTTATATAATGAAAACTTGTAGCGACTACTCCTCTGAAACTACTTGACGGATTTTCATGAAACTTCACAGGAATGTTGCTCTGAATGTCTTATTGATCCTAGCAAAATTTCAGATTGACCAGAAATTCAAGATGGCCACCACAGCTAAAAATAGATTTTTAAAAAATAAGTTTGTAGCGACTACTTCTTGAAAACTATAAGTGATATTGATATGGGACTTTTTCTAAAATGATCAGCATGACATGATTGTTATCCAAGTCGACCATTATTTTGATTCGACGTTAAACATGGCTGCCAGTGGCCATCTTTGTTTACATAGAGTTATATAATGAAAACTTGTAGCGATTACTCCTCTGAAACTACTTGACGGATTTTCATGAAACTTCACACGAATATTGCTCTTGATGTCTTATTGATCCTAGCAAAATTTCAGGTCGGCCGGAAATTCGAGATGGCTGCCATGGCTAAAAATAGATTTTCAAAATACAAGTTTGTAGCGACTACTTCTTGAAAACTATAAGTGATATTGATATAGGACTTTTTCTAAAATGATCAGCATGTCATGGTTTTGGTCCTTGTCAAAAATCGTTTTGATTCGAAGTTAAACATGGCTGTCAGCGGCCATCTTTGTTTACATAGGGTTATATAATGAAAACTTGTAGCGACTACTCCTCTGAAACTACTCGAAGGATTTTCATGAAACTTCACAGGAATGTTGCTCTTGATGTCTAATTGATCCTAGCAAAATTTCAGGTTGGCCGGAAATTCAAGATGGCCGCCACGGCTAAAAATAATACAAGATTGTAGCGACTACTTCCTGAAATCAAAATCAATCAGTAGAGCTTCAAGGTCATTGACCTCTTGTTTAAAATATATTATTGATGCAATAATATAAAAAAACAGTAATATTTAAAAACATTTTGCTTTGATCTATTCTAATAATTAACATTAAGAAAAACTAACAGGACGCTGTGAGTTTTTAAAAAATCAAGATTGCCATGTGTCCTTTTAATAATAATAGTGATTTCCCTGTTTCAATGCAAATTTTATCACTGTATTAAAAATATCACTGTTTTTGTGACCAGTGAAATTTTGTCTAAATATTCAAAGAAGTATAGAAATTAAATGAAACGGGATTTTAACACATCGTATTAGGTTAAATAGGAACAGCAATGTCAGAGGTAGATGAGATGAAAGAAGTCTGTAAACATAATAATCAATTTCCTTGTTCTGCAGGACATGCCATTTACGGTTGAAGGCATAACCCCGGACATCATCATCAATCCCCACGCCATTCCCAGTAGAATGACAATTGGCCATTTAATCGAGTGTCTGCAGGGCAAGGTGGCGTCCAACAAAGGGGAGATTGGTGATGCTACACCTTTCAATGATGCGGTCAATGTGCAGAAAGTCTCCAATCTTCTACATCAGTATGGCTACCAGCAGAGAGGGAACGAGGTCAGTAGGCACCTACATATCTCACATGGCTTTTTTACCGTATGCAACAGAGTCCTGTCAAAGGCATTTTCCCAATTGAAAATTTTACTGTTTTTATAATACATGGGTTATGGCCCTTTGATTTTCTTGCAAATATTATACATGGGGAAATCTTGTGTATCTAACTCCTCATTCATTATTAGATGTTTTATGTCCCCACAGGGAGGCATATGGTAATCACACTTTTCGTCCAAAATCATGTCTCGGCCATTCCTCGGAAACTACTAAAGGGAATTTCGTTAAACTTCACACAAATGTTCATCACAATAAGAAGGTGTGTCACGCGCAAGAATCCTGACCGTATCTCAAAAGTCAAGGTCACGCTTGGAGGTCAAAGGTAAAAAAAACCATGAAAAAAATCATATCTCAGCCATTACTTCGAAACTACTGAAGGGAGTTGCGTCAAACTTCTCACAAATGTTCATTACATTGAGAAGGTGTGTCACGCGCAATATTCATGTCCGTGTCGTGTCCGTGTCTCAAAGGTCAAGGTCACACTTGGAGGTAAAAAAATTGTGAAAAAAATCATGTCTCAGCCATTACTTGGAAACAACTGAAAGGATGTGCGTCAAATGTTCATCACATTGAGAAGGTTTGTTGCGCGCAAGAACCATGTCTGTGTCTAAAAGGTCAAGGTGTCCTCATCTACTATGATGTGAATATGATTCAGTTTCAAGTGAATGTGATCATAAAGGAAAATGTTATTGGTGCAATAAAGTGCAGTGGTCAAAGGGGCAGATGTTGTTGTTGTATAGACCACTATAAACCTTTCACTGCTGCGGTCATGGGTTTGAATCCCAGTTTCACATGCAGATTGTTAGTGAGAACATTCAATGGTTAAGTGCAGAAAATGGATGGTTTCTCAAATTCATGAGTCTGAGTACACAACCCTTCATCCACCAATAAAAGCCTCCATCACATATATATTAAACTTAAATACATTTTTTTCAACTTCCAAAGCATTAATTAAAAAAATACACGGTTAAACAATAAAAATACATGGGTGGTTGTCTTCCAACTAATTGGATGCGTGTAGAGTAGCCTAGCAAAAAACGTTTATTCCAAATAAAACTACTTTTTTTTTTCAACAGAAAGAATCAAAGTCAATATTTGTAATGTTTTTCTTGTACAGATTCTCTACAATGGGTTTACTGGTCGGAAGCTGAATGCGCAAGTGTTCTTGGGTCCCACCTATTACCAACGTCTCAAACATATGGTGGATGACAAGATACACTCCCGGGCACGTGGACCGCTGCAGATCCTCAACAGACAACCCATGGAGGGCAGAGCTAGGTACATCATGCTTCTAAAATCAGGAAGATAAACATTTAAATTTGACTATTGTTAAAATGACGCAGAATGATTAAGGTGTATTATAATAGAATCGGGGTTTTTTGCAACAAAATTTAATGTAAATTTATATTTTTGTTTCATATTGTATAGCTATTTGAGATCAGAAAACGATAACTTAGCTGAAAATAGTCATGAAGTACATACACCCGTTAGCAGTAAAAAAACACCCAAACTCGAGTCGATCCCTTGAAATATCTCAAATATCTTAATAGCACCAGACATTGCAAAAGTAATGAATACCCTTTGTATATTATTTCCATGTGAATATTTTTAATTGTGCTTACCCTTCCACTAAATAGCTACTTGATTTTTGTTAGGCTGAATTGTTTCCCATTTAACTTAGATGCAGAGCCCTCCAAATCTTATATATTTTCATTTTCTACAGGGATGGTGGCCTACGTTTTGGTGAGATGGAGAGAGATTGTCAGATAGCCCATGGTGCCGCGCAGTTCTTGCGGGAGAGGTTGTTCGAGGCATCGGACCCTTACAGGGTTCACGTATGCAACTTCTGCGGTCTCATTGCCATCGCAAACCTGCGCAACCAGACATTCGAATGCAGAGGATGTAAAAATAAAACACAGGTAGCAGATTAGTCCTCTTGTTCAGTTTGATAATATATGCAAATATTTTAACAGCAAGCCTACTCTTCCTCTTTTAGGTCACTATCTTAATCAGCGGGGATGGTCTTGGTAAAGGTCCAGTGAGTAAGTCAGATTAGGAGACATGGGGTCGGGTTTGATACCAACCTTACCAGTGTTTTGGTTGATACTATAAAATCATGATCCTTATAATATGACCTGTGTACTTCAACCCATTGGATAAATCTTAATTGTCGGTACCTTTATATTATAAACTTTCAAACTTAACATGACTTTCAGCTCATTACTTAAAATATTCCTTGAATGAATGTTTTCACTTTTAAAACGATCCAGAAAGTGAAACGTATATTGTGATGATCTTTAAATTTTTAGCCGGATTGCGTAGCAAATCCAGGGTTATAGTTTGATTGTTTCCATCAATCCGTCCGTCTGTTGATGTGTTTTGACATTTTGGTTAAAGTTTTTGTTTTTCCTCATTTCTCAAAAATGAATTGTCGGAAAGCTTTGAAATCTGGCACACATGTTCAACATTATGTGACAAGAACCATAACTCTGTCAAGTAATTGACCGGAATCATCCCTCCTTTTAAATGTTTTTACTTAAAATGTTGAATTCGCAATCCGGTATTCACACCACTGACTTGCTTGACTTGCTTAATGTTAATGTTTTAAAAAATTGTACACAAAAGCGCCCATTACAACTTTTCATAATGCAATTACAACTATTTTTGTCACTTTTTCTTAATGCATAGATCCATATATCATACACCTAAAGTTGTTGGTTTCTCTTTTTCAGATCTCGCAGATTCGTATTCCATACGCGTGTAAGCTGTTGTTCCAGGAGCTGATGTCGATGAGTATCGCCCCGAGGTTGATGTTCTCGTGAAAGCTGTTCTCCTATGTACAATAACATCAGATTGACTAAATACGTTGTAAAGTCAACGTTAAAACACTGTGTTGTGTAAACAAAAACGTGCAACAAGATTGAGTTACACATTGTTTTGTGTTCAGCGTGTGAACACTTCATGTTGTGTAGACAAACACATACAACAATAGTCAACATATGTTCAGCATATAAATGTTTCATGTTGTGTAAAAACACGTGCTATAAGATTGAGCAACATATATGTTGTGTATTCAGCGTGGGAACACTGTTGTGTAGCCTAGATAAACACATTCTACATTATGCAACATATGTTGTGTACTCTGCTTGTAAACACTTTATGTTTTGTGTATTGAAGACGGGATAGGAGCGCAGATTACTAAAGATTTAATTCTTATACGTAACATGGTCTTCTTTGCTTTTTTCAAGTTGCTCGAAATTAAGATGGCTAAGATGCAGACACAATCAGATGTAGAGTAACCCAAAGCAACATTCATCTTCAGTGTTGTTAGAAATATAACAACTGGTGCAGATAGACCGAGAAAGTCTGATGTCATACGATAGACTAGAGAAAGTCTGGTGTCAAACGAAAGACTAGAGAAAGTCTGGTGTCAAACGATAATTGCAGGAATGTGATTCTAAAATGACAATAAACCCCACAAGCTTAAATTTATTATTAGTTTTTTTCTCACCATTTATCAAAATGACTAAAGTATAGCTTCATTCCATATAAAAGGTAAAAAACAAAACAAACATAATATTCATGTTTTTCTATACATGTATTCATTCAAGGTCTTTATAATGAATGGAGTGTCTACTATAGAATGTGCAGCAACTCTGCAGGTAAGAAGGTTCCTGGCCCATTCTCTATATGTTATCTTGATGTAAATGCATGGATGATGAGATTCCTGTTCTGTTTGATATTTGTTTGAAGTGTCTTTTTCTGTCAATTTCATCCATGTCCCCAATGTGAGATATAAAAAAACAATACCTTTAAATCCTATGGGAACAGAAATCTCACCCTCGGGGGACAGCGATCGTCATCTCTGGCTAATTCTTATTCTTGCAGATGATGGGAGCTATAGAGTGCTGTGTTCTACCCAGTAAAAAAATATGACCGTCATATATATAACCCATCATGCGCTGGAAATGATGTAAAGCACCATTTAACTGACTAAAATTCTAACCCCTAGCCATAGGTCATATTACGATGTATACTTGGGATAAATCCTAATTACCTCGAGAATAGATTTGTGACTGCTAAAGAAAAACGATATTGCTGTTTAAAAACACATATTCCCAAGCATCCTTTTTTTAAAAGAAATTGAAGGCGATTTGGATCTTTATAAACCAGATTTACTTAATGACCAAAACTTCGCAATATTAAAATTTATCTAGATGTAAATGGAGAGTGAGCCTGGAATGTTCAGTCCTGTTGGCTCCATATAACCTTTTATTGTTGGTTTCGCCGTAGAACTCCCAGTTCATCTGAACTGTCTTCAAGTCATAGATAGGTTTGAACAATTTGGATTTATATAAGGAATTAGCCCCTTCAACATTTGAGATTTACGTCGCACCAACACAAATAGGTTATATGGGGTCACCAGGAATTAACATTCCAGCCTCACCCTCCATTTACATCGTGATAAAAATATGCAGAATGGGCCTAGAACCTTCTGCATTGCGGAGTTGCTGCAGTATTAAACAATAAGCTCGACAGGAAAATGAAAACAATAATACTGCATGTGTACCTTGTATATGAAACTAAAGGACATTTATAATGGTTATATTTTAATCAACATTCAGAATTCTTCGAGGTTGCCACTCAATCCTTTTGTTAAAGCCTGTACATAATATCATAATAATTAATATATTGTAAATATCTGCTCATTTGCATCTGTCATAAATAAACCACCATATCATCCAATTGCTGTTAGATTCTTTATTGGGACTCCTTAACTATTGTTTTAGGGCATTTGTTGAGCGACAGTTTTTTCCGGTATTTTAAAACCAATATATAAATAACAGCTATTCCATTAAAACATACCCGGGACCCCAGAAAGGCAATTTAAACATCTATTTTCCTTCTACGAGCGTGTTCAAATTTAAAAATACCTTCCTGGGTTCGCATGTATGTTTTAATGGCAATAACCTGAAGTAAGCTTATTATTTAGAAAGAAGTGGTACACAAAACAGCTGTACAATTTTTGATAAGTTTTCCTCGTGTTAAATCCTTGGTGCTCTTGACAAGGTAGGAAATGTTATACAATAGCCGTCAAAAATCACTTATGTTACAATAACTCGGTCTTAGCTCTGTAGACCAAAGGCCAGGCAAGCTTATGGGATGGTGTTTTGTCTGTTCTTGGCCGATACTGAAGACGATAACGGAGTGAACGGTTTCTGATTTGATTTGAACATTTGTGATTTCAAACTAGAAAACTAGAAAACTGAAATTAACACAGCAAAATGTGAAGTTGACCAGGCAATGGGCAGATAAGTTTGTAAGTTTTACATTCAAGTTTTGGGTTTATGTCTTTTCCTCAGGATCTGTGTGCAATAGGCTTCAAACGTCGGTTATAATTGTATGTTTGGTAGTAGAACTCAACTTGATGTAGCAAATGCTGGTGTGACCTTGAACCTCTAGGCAACGGGGACAAGGTTGTTCTGTAATAACGGTTTCAGCACTGTAATTTGAGTACCTTGCAACCTAGGAGCAAAATCTTTTACAAATAAGACTACTCATGGGACAAAGCTGATCCATATTGTTTTTAGGTCAAAGGTCAAGGCATAGACGACCGATTTCCGAGCTTTGAGTACTTTTCAACCTAAGATCATGAAACTTCATAGACTGCCCATGGGACAAGGACAATCCTGTTGTGTTTTTTAGGTCACTAGTCAGTAGGTCATTTTGACCAGACACCGAAGAAATACTTTTCACGTAAAAGCCTTGAAAAAGGGTGTATAAGGCGACGCCCTCTTTACACTGAAGTTTGCTTTAGTTCTATACAGTGGATAAGCCACTGAGCTTTAGAGCTACAGACTCTGCATAGTGTGAGTCGTCTGCCTAGCTGAGGCATATCTGAAGAGTAACTGATGCGGCTGAAGTTGAAATATATCATTAAATGATAATATACAAGTTAACTAATTATGTTTTTAAAGAAGTGTTTTGCATAGTTTATAAGCAACATTTTTACATCGATTTGTAAAATGAAAGAATTCGTAAAATATTCAAATCGTATAGCACTTTAATACATTATGCTTTATCAAAATATGTATACAAACAATTAAAAAGTAATATTTTGTTCATATTATGTGTCATAGGATAAAAAAGAATGTTTTAACAAAAAAGTGTGTCGCCAGTCATCCAAGATAGCCACCATGGCTAAGTCTAGGTCAAATTTAAGGAATTTTCAAACGACATCTCCGAAACTACTTATTCCATTATTGTGAAATACCATAAACATTTTCCTTGGGTTGGCCTCTATAAAGTTTGTGTTTTTCGTTATCTTCAAATGGCCAAAATGGCTTGAAGGATTTTGATGAAACTTCATTACAATGATCTTTAGGATAGTCCCCATCAGATTTTTGTTTTTCACGGCTGCCA
The DNA here is from genome assembly GCA_037043455.1 of Cyrtodaria siliqua. Lineage (NCBI taxonomy): Eukaryota > Metazoa > Mollusca > Bivalvia > Adapedonta > Hiatellidae > Cyrtodaria > Cyrtodaria siliqua. Next base: position 50,546 of record JAWPHD010014498.1, read on the forward strand.
GTCATCCAAGATGGCCACCATGGCTAAAATTAGGTCAAATTAAAAAAAAAATCAAACGACATCTCCGAAACCACTTATTCCATTCTTGCGAAATATCATAAACATGTTCCTTGGGTTGGCTCTATCAAGTTTGTGTTTTTCGTTATCGTCAAATAATCAAAATGGCCCAAAGTTGAGTTATATAGGAAAATATTAAAAATGACATCTTAACTGAAACCGCTTGACAGATTTTGATGAAACCAAGTTTGTGTTTTTCTTTATCGTTGAATAATCAAAATGGCCACCACGGCGACCCAAAGTTTACATAAAAGAGTTATATAGGAAAAGGGTAAAAATAATATCATCTCTGAAACCGCTTGAAGGATTTTGATGAAACTTCATTACAATGATCTGTAGGATAGTCCCCTCAGAATTGTGTTTTTCGCGTCTGCTGTTGGGCGAGGAGTGAGGGCTGCGGGTTCGAATCTATTGGTAAGTGGTTGTGCAAAATTATATTTCCATTTATGAAAATAAAGTAAATCCGTTGTTTAAAACGTGCCACAAGCATTTTTAGCTCTACTGATCAGAGATCAGCAGAGCTTATTTTCTAAAATGATCAGTATGACATGATGTTGATCCTTGTCAAAAATTATTTTGATTTGACGTTAAACATGGCCGCCTTCTTTGTTTACATAGAGTTATATAATGAAAACTTGTAGCGACTACTCCTCTGAAATTACTTGATGGATTTTCATTTTCACAGGAATGCTGATCTAGCTATCAAAAACCTATCAGTAGAGCTTCAAGGTCATTGACCTCTTGTTTTTATCACCTTTAAACAAATGGTCACAGTGTCCTTAACATTTGACCTATTGACCCCAAAATCAATAAGGGTCTACCGCACACCAAGATATTTCTAAACATTAAATATGAAGTTAATACACGTTTCCATCTCTTTTAAATGAGCCAAAACAATTGAATTGAATTGGGTTTTAAGGCGCACAAACACATGAAAAGGTTATATAGAACCTTCTCACCCTGAACTGCAGAGTTGCTGCAAATTCTATCGTAGAAACTCCATTTACGCTAGAGCCACGTTTATTGTTTTTCTGCCACTGCTCTTTTGATGCGAGATAGCACCTGAAACAATGCAGGGATCATGATGAAGACCTTTAATGAACATGAACAAAAAATTTTAAAATGAATTTGAGGTGATTCTACCCCTCTGCTTACCCCTCAAAAGGGATCTGCAGTGGCCCTATTCTTTGCTGGGGGCACCCAGGAACCACACGGGTCGAGCCAAAACAAACAAAACATAAAAAAGGTAACGGTGACATTTAACCTATTGACCCCAAAAAAAAAAGGGGTACGTCCGCACACAAAGATATTACTAAACATCAAATATGAAGTTAATACACGTTTTCATTCTTTTAAATGAGCCGAAAACAAACAAAACATAAAAAAAGGTCACAGTGACATTTAACCTATTGACCCCAAAATCAATAGGGGTATACGTCTCTACACAGCAAATATAAAATCAATCCATCATCCGTTCTCTTATATATGAGCAGAAATCATTTTTAGCTCGACTGATCAGAGATCAGCAGATGCTTATGCCGTGGTGCGGCGTCCGGCCGTCCGTCTGTCTGTAAACTTTTATTTGTAGCGACTACTCCTCTGAAACTACTGGATGGATATTCATGAAACTTTACAGAAATGTTGCCCATAAATTCTAGTTGATCCTAGCAAAAATTCATGTTGATGTGAATCGAAGATGGCCGCCAAAGCTAAAAATAGAGTTTTAAAATACAAGTTTGTACCGACTACTTCTTGAAAACTATAAGTGATATTGATATGGGACTTTTTCTAAAATGATCAGCATGACATGATGTTGGTCCTTGTCAAAAATTGTTTTGATTCGACGTTAAACATGGCTGCAGTGGCCATCTTTGTTTACATAGAGTTATATAGTAAAAACTTGTAGCGACTACTCCTCTGAAACTACTTGGTGGATTTTCATGAAACTTCACAGGAATGTTGCTCTTGATGTCTTATTGATCCTAGAAAAATTTCAGATCGGCCAGAAATTCAAGATGGCCACCACAGCTAAAAATAGATTTAAAAAAAATAAGTTTGTAGCCGACTGCTTCTTGAAAACTATATGGGATTTTTTCTAAAATGATCAGCATGACATGATGGTTATTCGAGTCGAACATTATTTTGATTCGCATTAAACATAGCTGCCAGTGGCCATCTTTGTTTACATCGAGTTCTATAATGAAAACTTGTAGCGACTACTCCTCTGATACAATTTGATGGATTTTCATGAAACTTCACACAAATGTTGCTCTTGATGTCTTATTGATCTTAGCAAAATTTCAGGTCGGCCGGCAATTCAACATGGCCGCCATGGCTAAAAATAGATTTTTAAAAAATAAGTGTAGCGACTACTTCTTGAAAACTATAAGAGATATTGATATGGGACTTTTTCTGAAATGATCAGCATGACATGATGGTTATCCGAGTCGAACATTATTTTGATTCAATGTTAAACATGGCTGTCAGCGGCCATCACAAACAAATACGTAAAAAACGTCGGTGTTTTTATTTTTTATTTTTAGCTAGACTGATCAGAGATCAGCAGAGCTTATGCCGTGGTGCGATGTCCGTCGTCGTCCGTCTGTCTGTCTGTCCGTAAACTTTTATTTGTAGCGACTACTCCTCTGAAACTACTGGTTGGATATTCATGAAACTTTACAGAAATTTTGCCCATGAAGTCTAGATGATCCTAGCAAAAATTCATGTTGATGTGAAATCCAAGATGGCCGCCAAAGCTAAAAATAGATTTTTAAAATACAAGTTTGTAGCGACTACTTCTTGAAAACTATAAGTGATATTGATATGGGACTTTTTCTAAAATGATCAGCATGACATGATGTTGGTCCTTGTCGAAAATCGTTTTGATTCGACATTAAACATGGCTGCCAGTGGCCATCTTTGTTTACATAGTTATATAGTAAAAACTTGTAGCGACTACTCCTCTGAAACTACTTGGACAATTTTTTATGAAACTTCACAGGAATGTTGCTCTGGATGTCTAGTTGATCCAGGAATGTTGCTCTGGATGTCTAGTTGATCCTAGAAAAATTTCAGGCTGGCCGGAAATTCAAGATGGCCGCCACGGCTTAAAACAGATTTTTAAAAACAAGTTTGTAGCGACTACTTCTTGAAAACTGTAAGTGATATTGATATGGGTGTTTTTCTGAAATGATCAGCATGACAAGATGTTGATCCTTGTCGAAAATTATTTTGATTCGACATTAAACATGGCTGCCAGTGAGTGGCCATCTTTGTTTACCTAGAGTTATATAGTAAAAACTTCCAACTTGTAGCGACTACTTAACTGAAACTACTTGACAGATTTTTATGAAACTTCACAGGAATACTGACCTAGCTATCAAAATCTATCAGTAGAGCTTCAAGGTCATTGACCTCTTGTTAATATATATTTTTTTTTTACCATGCTAGTCTGGTATCTACGTTGTCAACACAAACAATGGGACACCACTTCCCCACCAGCTACTCTGGTATCTACGTTGTCAACACAAACAATGGGACACCACTTCCCCACCAGCTACTCTGGTATCTACATTGTCAACACAAACAATGGGACACCACTTCCCCACCAGCTAGCCTGGTATCTACGTTGTCAACACAAACAATGGGACACCACTTCCCCACCAGCTAGTCTGGTATCTACGTTGTCAACACAAACAATGGGACACCACTTCCCCACCAGCTACTCTGGTATCTACGTTGCCACATCCAGTGAACTTATCCTGTCGGGTTAGGGAGAGGTCACCATGTAGCGGTTTTCTTTGCATAACAAGTGGTAAGCAATAATAGGTTGCAGGTTAAAGCTTTATTTTTACGCTTCCAAAATATTTCGGTGAAACATGGTGTAGTCCCCGCTTTGTCAATCTGTCCGTCCCGCTTCTTGCCCAGAGCTTGAAAATTACTAAGGGACCGGAATGGAACTTCACACAATGATAGAGGGCAATGAGGGGAAGTACACAGCGCAAGAACCCTTCATTCAAATTAAGAGTTGCTGGTCCTGTAATTTTATACTTATAATTATTGAGCACAACTTGAAAAGTACTAATGAGAATGATAGAAGGCAAGAGAACAAGAACCATAACTCTGCCAGTATTTTTTTTCGAATTAGTTATTGCCCGTTGTTAATTTATATTTATAATTCTTAATACTGGAATGAAACTTCACAAATGATAGAAGGCAACGAAAAGTGCACAGAACAAGAACCATAACACTATTTTCATTCAACATGGTTATTGCGCTTTGAAAGGCTACCCCTAACATTCTTGTCCGGAGCATTACTCGAAAACAATCGATTAGACTAAAATGTAACTTCACACAATGATCGGCAGTTAGAGGTAGTGCAAAGCACAAGAACCGTATTAAACTTTATTTTCATTCAGCAGTTAGTGCTCTTTCTAATTCTTGTCCGTAGCACAACTTGAACAAGAAATATCTTTAAAAAAGAGTCGGCACTTTTGGGGAAGCACAATGTACAAGTGATTGATGGTCATGAAGTGAAATAATTTTAATAGCGAAATGTAAGGTAGAGAATAGAGCAATATAACATTTTCTATGGGTATTCCGATAAAAGTTGACACAGCAGTGCCATTGTGTGGAATTTGAACAAAACAAGTTAGTGCTTTCCATTGCGGAAGGTCATTGTTAAAATATTCAAAGGGCCATAACCCTGTAAACAAGTGGCCCATGAAGGCCTGAATCGATCTACTGGCAAAGTGTACTCTTTTAGATGATGCATCATGCAAAATATCAAAGCTCTAACCTTGTGGTTTCAAAAAAAGGTTTTTAAATGTATTTCCTAATATTTCTATGTAAAACTTTTGACTCCACTCCCACCCGGGTGGGGCTAATTCTGACCCCAGGGTCAACATTTGTACAAACTTGATAAAGGACCTCTAGATGTTGCTACATGCAAAATATCAAAGCTGTAGCCCTTGTGGTTTCAGAGAATATTATTTTGGTCACCATTTGTACAAACTTGTTAGAGGACCACACGATATATACATATCTAACTTCTAACCCTTGTGGTTTTGGAGAACACAACCGGGCACCTTGAAAAATCACGTGATTTATTTTGCAATTTCAGCATTTCTATTCCTTTCATCTTTTCCGGTCACGATCGAAGTACAGTGTAACAAATCACCAAACGATATACCATTTATCAACAACTACACTCTATAAACAAATCTACTAGTTTCCTTTGGCCTTGTCAGACAAATTTAGCCATTCAGCATTCAGTTTAATAAGCACTGTAGACTTTCATAATTTCTGTATCGCTTTCAACTCAAGTTTTGATAGGCTTACACAGACACACCTCCTGAGAGGCCAAAAGCCAGCTGAAACGGCTGGTGCCGAAAAATACTAAGGAGACGGAAATGAAACTCCACACAATGATAGAGGGCATCGAGAGAAGTTCCCGGTGCAAGAACCATAATGTTGTCTTCATTGGAAACCGAATTAGAGTTATTGTCCTTCGTAATTGTATACTCGTTATAATTCTTGTCTAGAGCGCAACTTGAAAACTACCGGTACTTTTGTTTGGGGCGCTTGTTTTAGCCAAAGTTTTTTCTGCAGTAGCTTGAGCAATTTAAATATCACGTACATCAGTTGTGCATCATTAGAACTGGTAATATTAGTTGCAAATATTAATACCTTAGTTTTGAAAATCGGTTGAGAAATACATATTTTACAGCCCAAATAATTTTTTGATAGGGCTTTTCCCATGTAAATTCTTTGTCGGCAGGACAGCAGAAAATTCTTTAAGAAATTTCAAATAATTTGTTAGCCTTCATATTTTACTATAGAATTTTCAATTTTTTTTATGCAGCAGAATTTTACATTGAAAATGCCCCATCAAAGACAGCTTTTGCGCATTACATTTTTATTTTGAAACTGATTTTGAAAAGCAAGGTATTTTTATTTACCACTAAAAATGTATGTTTCACTGATAATACAACTTATTTAGGTACTAGATGAAAAGTCAAAACTTTGGCTGCAACAACTGCCCCAAACAATAATGGGAGCAGAATGAAACTTAACACAATGATGGGCAATGAGAGAAAATGCAGAGCATTACTCATCTTCCTTCAAATTAAGAGTAATATTCCTTAGTAATTGTATACTTCTAATTCTTGGCAGGAGCATCTTTACAAATGCTAACAGGACTGGAAAATCTCTGTATATAGTAGCTATTCCGCCAACAGCCATTTTTTTTTACAAAATAAGTACATTTCAAAACCTACTGATGACAAAGTATATATATAGTTTACATATTTTGAGAATCCAAACTCTATAGACATAATATAAACGCCTTTAACCAGCCAGGCCAAACTCCAAAACTGGACAGTTGAATAAAGATTTTATCAAACTCATAACTGAGTTTACACGTATTCAGTCTCAGGTGTTTAAGAACCCTTGAATAAACCTTTACTTTAAATTGGCGCATATGCATTATTGTATATACACCGGGACAATTTTTGATAAATGGCTTAGTGTATTTTTGCCATTATTTGGCGGGTTAGTTTCTTTAATGTACATTTTCCCTTTCTGATATTTCATTCACATATAAAAGCATATACTGTTGGGAGCATCCATCGATTTCACCGATTTCTTGTTAATGATTATGGTAAATAAATAACAACAAACAAGCATGTATTCCAAGTGTGGTCATTTATTCTCCATATCCATCGTTCTTGGGCAGTCCTAAGTTCAACTGCCTGAATTAAAATCTAATTTTAACAAATGTTTTGATATATGACATGATACTTTTGAACTAAAATGAGATAAAACGTTTCAACTGTGAGTGGATGTTGACCATGGTGGAACAATATGACTATTACAATGACTATTACAATGTGCATTGACGAAAGATAACATGCAATTGTATGATAATTCAGAAATATGGCTTACTAACACAGGTAATGAAGAACGAGTGATGAGCCATTTTCTTCGTCCAGACAATAACTTAAATACCCACATTTATAAAAGAAATTACAACTGACAGTATCTGTTAAATTTGCTGCATTAAGACATTTATATATACATAATTATGCAGTACACAAGAATAAATAGCTCCATTTACAGTGGTGATAAATATTTAAAAAGCTTTATTTAAAATGGAATTTCTATGGTTTCAGCACAAATGGGTATTAAAGATCTTTTAAAGATAACAATAAAACAACAAAGTGTCAACCTCAGATATTAGAGTCACCTTTCATTATAGTTTGATTTTTCATAAACTCTGAAATCTGTTCTCCTTACATCCCACACGTATTCCACTTCTCAGCAGCTTATAAACGAGGAACCTCCAAATGAGGAACCACCATCTCACACCAGCTTCTGTACTCTGGTGCTCTCTATGCTCAGTTACTCATTCACAAATGAGAACATGTCAGCCTTAAAACCTCGACAATAAAACTAAGCCCGATTCAACAATCTTACGATCACGTCCATGTAGTCAGTCTCAGGAATCATTAAAACTTTCAACATCTTAATAAAACTGGATTGTTTTGTATTCAAAGCACATAGGTCCTACTGTTCTATTTTAGATTTCTCCTCGAGGGTTCCGATGCTGTGGGTGGTGGAGGCACGCCCTTCTTCTCCAGATCGTCGATATACGAAACAACTATCTTCAGGCGTTCCTCTGCAACAGGCTCCAGATTTAAATAACGCTTGTCATTCTAAAATCAACAGTATTTTATCAATAGTTAAATTTATTTAGGCTTCTTTTACAGATTTATTTATTTATTATTTTATTTTTTTTAACTTGTATTACTTCTATTTACTATAGCAAATGACAAAATGGTCTTTTGAGTAAAATTCTGTGAATAAACATCTCATTTATTACACTATACACTGGGCAACAGATCTGATGTACTTTGCCGGTTTCTTTTGTGTAAATACCCAGGTCCCATATTATATATCGAGGATATTTGTTGTTTTGGAGTGAATAACAGATTTTATTTCATCAAGAATTGAGCGCACTTTATATTTAAACGAAACATGAATGGTATCAAGCCATTACTTCTACAATTACTTTGGTATTAAAATATCATTTCCTTCTCTGCTTTTGATAATCTCTAAGATTTTGATAATATCCTGTACTTTCAAGATGTTAATAATCTCAAATATTGATAATATCTGCCACCTTTATGATTTTGATGGTAATAATCTCGGACTTTGACAATATCCATACCTCTAAGATTTTGACAATATCATTCATATGAGCATCCGACTCTGCGAGTTTGGCCCTAGAGTTGTAAGTGATGAGTTTAGTCTCCTTGAGGAGCTCGCGGAATTCTGCCTTCGCCTGAACGTACTTCTCCCTCAAGTAATCGTCAAACTCCTTCTCCCTCCGCTACAACAACAAAGCACAGAGAATGATATATACAGTATATGGTATTTCTGTTGATCTTTAAAGAACATTGAAAACATTTTGAAACATAAATAATGCAGTTTTACATCACAAATAAAATGTACATTAGGATTTTCATGGAAGCTATGGTATGTAGCTGGAACAGACCTAAACAGCGACTATGAAGGCTTCCAAAAACCTTTGTCTCGACACAGACAGTAATTGCTAAAACACATGCTTTTTTAAATGAATGTAGTTTCTAAAATGAGTGCCTCTAGTTATGAAATTAAAATAAATCACCCAATTTGTTACACAAACTGTATTCTCAAAACCAAAGCAACTCATCATTTAACTATTTTGTATATCCAGTCTAAACGTCTAGTTTTACCCCAATAAACAAAAGCTAAATTAACATGAAAAAAATGCCTCAGAAACGGGTTTACCGATCTTCTAGTTTTGCTAATGGGTTATCATTAAACAGTGAGCATTTATTTATACATGACCGAAATACTGTTTCAAAATTTCAATGCTCCTCTTAAGTTGTGAACTATGAAGATTTTCACTTACTCTGTCACTAGATGAGAATTTGGAGTATCTAGGATCGTCTTTGATCATTTTCTTCACTTCCTTCCAGGAGGATGACAAGGTAAGCTGTAACATAAAGACATAATTTAGAATTCTAACATTTCTGAAATTGGTCACCTCTTTGATGTACTATTGCATTAACATGGCATGTCATCACTTGCAACAACGTTCGAGGTGTGCCCCTTCTATACCGCGACACAAGGTCTCTACCACAAACCAATTATGTTAAAGCCTGGCAGACAACAGATAATCTCACCTTTTACAACTAAAATATATATTACAGATATAAATACTTATTTGAATATTTCTTGATATACAACCACGAGACATGCCATTACTGCGAGGTTTTTTAAAACTCGCTGTCCCGTTAGTTTCTACGTATCTTGAATTTTTGCAAATTATATTGCATATTTTTAGTTTTTCTAAATCGAACAGGAATACCTGGACAACAAAACACTCTATGCCTCGAAGAGTCACTTCAATTGTTTTGTTTTTCAAAAAACTTCTGACAATTTCTAATCATCAAGATATGAAAATAACCTTCAGAACAACTGTAAACATGTAAACAACTAATCACTGTTTTCTGCCACTTACCCCAGGTGTCTCATCTAGTAGTTTATGGAACATCTCTTTGTTCTTTTTAGAGAGAGCATCACTGTGCTCTTCGAACAATTTCTCTTTCTCATCCCGGTCAAGTAAACTCGCCAGGTCCCAGCGATGGTCCTTACGCAATTGCTTCCTAGTGTCACGCCAAGAAGCCTCTGAATTTCTGACCTTAAACGTGTAGAAAACCATTAGTTATATCTTCATTATTATCAACGAGTCATTTACTGTGTAATCCCCTCAATACATGTCCAACTTTATATACTTATGTATTTATACTGTATAAGTAATGAACTATTTGTTCGAAAGCACTGACCGTTTCAATTTATTTTTTGGAACATAATATTCATTGAGATTTAGCCCTATTGCAGGTTTTACATAAATTCCCTAAAGCTGAATATTGGCAAAATATCTTTGAACAATAACCAAAAAGCCAAACTTCATATCAAATTTAACCCATTTATATTAAAATGCAATTATAAATTTACCAAAACACTACTGAAATATGCGCAAAATGGTCTCTGAGAATTGTTACTCTAAATCAAGATTGTGATAAAGAAGGCAATTACAAATATATTTAACAAGGCTAATTTACAAGTATAATTACAAACAGTGCGCATCTTCTAGCTACAAATCTGTATTTGATTTGTTATTTGAGTTCACACTATGTTGTGGGCTATTTCAGGACCATTAAGTCATACATGGGACCATAGTAAGGCACTTTTGAAATTGAAC
>JAWPHD010014499.1:0-60910 GCA_037043455.1 Cyrtodaria siliqua
GAGTCTATGCCAGTGACCTTTTATGAAAACTGCCAGTGACCTTTTATGAAAACTGTCTAGGGCATTAACATTCTTGAGTCTATGCCAGTGACCTTTTATGAAAACTGTCTAAGGCATTAAAAATTCACTGTCACAGGTTGAAGGAATGTTGTTTGGACCTTTTTTTAAGTTGTTTGCCAAAAAATACCACGCCCCGTCATTCCCAACACTCACCCCCATTTATCTCAAATACTTGCCTTTGATATGCAGCAATCCTTTTCTGCATTATGTCCTTTTCTGTAATATATGAAGTAATCATTATCATTACTGAAGATTTCTTGCATACCGGACAAGGATATCCGCCATTTTACCGGGGCTAGATATTTCCATCTCACCCTAGGGTCGAGATAAAATTCACGCGCGCCAACATCCGGTATGCAGAAAAACATGCAAAACGTTAATAGCTGGCGGCGTCAATGCACAACATTTCTCTGATATGCAAGAAAAAGAATCTTTCATGGGTATTCGGTTCAGATAGGGAATTCCAACCCTCGGTATAAGTGTTTTAATCGGAACCTCGGCAGAGCCTCGGTTCCGATAAAAACACGTATACCTCGGGTTGGAATTCCCTATCTGAACCGGATACCCATGTAAGATTCTTATAGTCTCAGTGCATAGTTAGTCTAGATGGCTCCCCATCTTGCCACCTTGGTCACAGTATCTGGTCTATGAATTCTTTATATAATAAAACAATGTAAGTCATCGCATTTGCTAATATTTAGGAAAATCTGCATAGCATAATAGACTAAACTGGATATCATTTAAAACAAGAAATCTCTGTTTAAAGTAGTTATTCTGCCAACAACATGCAAATTTACTACAACAAATGTAAATTGTTTCTATTAAAAATCTTACAAACCATATAATTTATAACTATGTAAATTTCAAATGTTGCAAATCTGAATTTACCGCCTGAATCGGCCAGGCAAAAATCGCCCTATTAATCTGCATTATTTTACAACCTTAACACATATGGACAGTCTCAGTTTGAAAAAACGTTTATGCATTGTAAAATTTACATGTTGTTGGCGAGAGAGTGACTTTAATTATGTGAAATTGAAATAACATTAATTTTGTACATATGGAATCATATATATCAAAAAGAAAGTGTAAATATTATTTGATAAAATGTATTTTTATACCTTCTCTTAATGTTGTTATTTCTTTTCTTAATATTTCATTCTCTTCTTTTGACTTCTTCTACATGGATATAAAAACAAAAAAACATAATTAAAACAATGCTTTATTCACACTTAGGGCTGTAACAAATACGCTAGGGGTTGAATATTATACATTTATAGATTTGTATTGGGATATATGCAGGAGTTCTTTCATTTATTAGCTCTACTGGCCGAAGGCCAGCAAAGCTTATGGGATGACGAGTTGTCCGTCGTCTGTCCGTCATACGTCCATAGTCTGTCCATCGTCCGTTAACTTTTGCCGTGTGAACACTCTATTGGGGCCTTCAATATTAATCGGATCTATACGAAACTTTGCCAGTGTCTTTATATCAATGAAAAGCTCAGAGAAGTTTGAAAACCAGCCAGATCGGAATAATTTCAATGGAGTTATGGCCCTTTTTTTGCTGAAAAATAAAAATATTTGGATTTTGGGCCCACTATGGATGTTTGACCCTAAAATATGGATTTTTGGCCCCAAAATATGGATTTTTATATTGATTTGTGGTCCCTCATTATGGATTTTGACCTGATTTTGACCCAGTGTCTCACATGAATATGTCATAAGCCTATTTGGGCACAAGCCAATTTTGTTACTTTTTATATGATTAGTATACAGTTGTCCATAACAGTTGTGTGAAAAGCTCTTTCACTTTTGGGCTCAGTAGATTTATGGTAAAAGGTTGCCATGACCTCACATGCATCTTTGCATTCTGGGTAAATACTCTGGAAATATAAGATCCATGCTCATGAAATTTCTTAGCTAAATTGCACTTGGTGACTGATAGCAAGAACCCCATTGATTTGGGATCAGTAGGTTATACATCAAGGTTACATAGACCTGAAAATCATGCAAACGTGAGAAAAAAATGTTTGCAATATCACTTGTATTAGACATAAAATCTTGAAATTACACAAATAGTTTCCATGATAATACAATTAACTCTAATGATTTTGGGATTTCTTGGTCAATAATCAAGGTCATGCTGAAATTGTTTTCCCTATTGCTGCCTTTTATTATGTCCATCATGTAACTTGCTTGAGTGAAATAGAAATTGAGTGATTACCCTATCTTTTTTTACATATTTCTGTGTTGTTTTGATTTATCAGTTATACACCTATAATTTCAATTTATAAATTTGTTTCGGCACCCTCTCCCCACCACCCCACCCCTACACAACTCAACCATACCCCCACACCATCCCCACCCCTCGAATTTTTTTTTTACATATGTCTGTTGTTTTGTGTTATCAAATCGACACCTATATCAATGATGGAGGCAGGAGAATGTAAATATTCCTTTGTTGTTAGTTTTTAGCTTTACTGGCTTTAAGCTCGCCAAAAGGCCTAGTGCCATAGGGCTAGCATAAACAAAAGCTATATCTCTCTCTTTACTGGCCGAAGGTCAGCAGAGCTTATGGGATGGTGTGTTGTCTGTCGTCCATCCGTCCGTCCGTCTGTCCGTTAACTTTTGCCATGTTAACAGGATAGGGCCTTCATTTTTCATCCGATCTTTTTTAAACTTTACCAGATTGTTGATATCAATGAAAGCTAAGATGATTTGAATTGAATTGGATTTTATTGTTGCACCAACAGCTAAGGTCATATGGTGACTTTCCAGCTTCCACTGGTGGAGGAAGACCCCAAGTGCCCCTCCGGGCAATTTTCGAGCCCGGACAGGCACCTGGGTAGAACCACCGACGTTCCGCAAGCCAGCTGGATAGCTTCCTCACATAAAGATTCCTAGGCCCCAGAGGGATCGAACCTACATTGGTGAGGGGCAAGTGATTTCAAGTCAGAGACGTTAACCACTCAGCCAAGGACGCCCCCAGATGAGTTTAAAACCAGCCAGTTCGGACCAGTAGCATCAGAGTTATGGCCCTTGGTTTAGTTAAAATTGCTATATTTTACCTCGTAAATGCCTTCATTTTTCATCTTTTCTTTTTCAAACTTTACCATCTTGTTGATATCAATGGTAGCTCGGACGAGTTTAAAAACCAACCAAACCAGACTATTTACATCCTTGTTATGGCCCTTGATTTTCTGAAATGTGCTATAATTTGGCCCCGTTAACACTATAGGGACTTCATGTTCCATCTGATCTTTTTCAAAATTTACCAGATTGTTATCAATGAAAGCTCGGAGGAGTTCGAAAACCAGCTAGATTGGACCATATACCCTGGAGTGATGTGCCCTTGAATTATTGAAAATTACCATTTTCAGCCTTTTGAACACACTGGCGCCTTAATTTTGTATTCGATCTTTCCCAAACTTGGCCAGATTGTTGATACCAATGAAAGCTTGGATGAGTTTGAAAATCAACCAGAGTTATGGTCCTTCTTCAATATATGTTAATTTACCACAGAGGTTGTGGGTTCAAATTTCACTCATTTTTTTCACAAGACACCATGGTTCGTGGGTTGAATGTTTTTTTTTCATTTTTTTTCTTCATTTTTAGCTCTACTGGCCGAAGAAGGCCAGCAGAGCTTATGGGATGCCGAGTTGTCCGTCGTCCGTCCAACATCCGTCGTCCGTTGTCCGCATTAACTTTTGTCTCGTTAAGACGATAGGGCCTTCATTTTTCATCCGATCAGATTGGACAAGTAACAGCGGAGTTATGGACCTTGATTTATTTAAAAATGCTATATTGCTGTATTTTGCCTTGTTAAGATGATAGGGCCTTCATTTTTTATCCTATCTTTACTAAACTTTACCACATTGTTAATATCAATAAAAGCTAGGACAAGTTCGAAAACCAGCCATATCGGATTGGTATCAGCGGAGTTATGGCCCTTGATTTAGTTAAAAATGCTATATTTTGCATCATTAAGATGATAGGGGCTTCATTGTTCATCCGATCTTTACCAATCTTTATCAGATTGTTAATGTCATTGCAAGCTCAAACTAGTTTAAAAACCAGCCATATCGTACCAGTAACGGCGGAGTTATGGCCCTTGATTTAGTTAAAAATGCTATATTTTGCCTTGTTAAGATGATAGGGGCTTCATTGTTCATCCGATCTTTAACAAACTTTATCAGATTTCAGACTTCACCGAGATGCCGTTTGACCACAAATTTCTTTAAAATGACAGCAATTTTGGATTAAAACTGATAAAAAAAAAATCACACCCTGGCCCAAATTTTACTGTTATTTGTATGAGATTCTAACAGTAATTTTGTATCGGCCCTAGTTTCTATAACCCCACTGCCAACCTACCCCCACATTGTTTTAGCCTTTGTTTTCTAATGGTATATACTGTCTATATAATTTATTATTGTCTTAAAAATTGAATAATAGAGCTGCGCTGTTCACCGACAGCTCTTGTTGTTCTTAATAAATGGAATGATATTAAAAGGAAGAATTGGGTTTTGTATTTTTTCCATTTGTTTTGTGGGGATATTTTTTCTAATGTATATAAGCTTTAATTGCAGCAATAATTCCATAGTATAGCAGAGAATGTATACAAGTTATTAAATTCCTCAACAGAATAAAAGTTCCCATTCTCATCTATTAAATCATAAAGTTGATGAATACTCTTTGAATACCAAGATTTGTAAATATTGCATAACCTCGGATTAAAATATTAGGATTATAAAATAGTGTTGTTAAACAATTCTTAGCACATAAAATGCACTTATTCATACTGAAAGAAAAAAGAAACGCATAATTAAACAAGAGCTGTCGGAGAACAGCGCAGCTCTACTATTCGATTTTACAGAGAATAATAAATTATTTAGCTAGTATATACTATCAGAAAACAAGGCTTAAACAATGTGGAGTGGGGTTGGGGGATGGGGCCTGTATAGAAACACGGGCCGATATAAAATAATGTGAACTTTTATTATTTTTATCTGTTTTAATCCAAAATTGCTGTTAATTTAAAGAAATTTGTGGTTGAAAGGCAACTCGGGGAGAGAGCTGATATCTGGCATATTTATTGTGGCCTTATTCCCTTTTTTTCATTGATATTTCATCTATGTATCTGAATTTAATCCAAATTGTTTTATATGTAAATGATTACTTTCAAATTAAAATATTGGAAAAATGAAAAAAAAATCCCCTCGCCCTGTCCTCCATGTGGGGAGCCCATAAACCAATGGGTGGGGGTGTAAGGGGTTTGTTAATATTCGTGAAATCTCGGACAAGTACGAAAACCAGCCAGATTGGACCAGTAACAGCGGAGTTATGGCCCTTGATTTAGTTTAAAATGCTATATTTTGCCTCGTTAAAACAATAGGGCCTTTATTTTTCATCCGATCTTTTCCAAACTTTAAGAGATTGTTCATATCAATGAAGGCTCGGATAGGTTTGATATATCAGACCTGGAACACAAGTTATTTTGAATTATTAAAATATACCATTTTCAGCCGTGTGAACACTAGCGCCTTCATTTTGTATTTGATCTGTCCCAAACTTGGCCAGATTGTTGATGTCAATGAAAGCTCTAACGAGTTTGAGAACCAGCCAGATCGAATTAGTAACACCGGAGTTCAATATTGGGTAATGTACAAACTCAAGTGGTCGTGGTTTCAGATCTCACTGGAGGCATATATATATTTGTTTTCATGCGAAACCTTGGTTGATGGGCTCAATTTGTCAATTTTTTTTCATTTATTTATTTATTTTTTATAATTTTTTTTGTTAATTTTTTGGATTTCTTTTTAAATATTTTTTTATAATTTTTTTTCTCTCCTAAGAAACCTTGGTATTGGGAGCTTAGGGACCCTTGTTGGATCAGTTTTACATAGACTTATAGGGAAGAACTTAAAAAATCTACTCAAACTACAAGAGATAAAAGGTTTAATATTTATTATTTATTATCAGTTTTTGGATCCTCTTCCAAGTTTGTTCAAATGGTGAACCTGGGGTCAAATTTGGCCTCGTCCAGTGGATAGCCAGTAGAGCGATACAGGCACTCTTTGGCCACTTGTTTTTTATTATTAATTCTGCAAACCCATCCCCAGGCTTATTAGGTCTTTTAAGATTACCATCTTATTGTCCATCTTTAAACAAAAGTCTTTTTATCCAAGTTTGGAGGAGTTATGGCCCTTTCAACATGGCAAGGATAATCAGTATCAAGCCTAGTTGTGCATATCATCGGCGTGTTCCAGTTGAATTATTTTTGGCGGAGATATGGCCCGTCTAATGTTTTAATACACAAACATTGTCCAGACTAGTCTGTTTTTAACTCCTGGATGGATTTCTGCGAAATGTTGCAACAAAGTTATGGCCCTTTAAAGGTTTTAATACACTAACATTGTACAGACTTGTATTCCTGAACCCCTGGCTGGATTTCAACAAAACTTGGCAAGAAGGATCAGTATCAAGCCTAGTTGCGCATTTCATTGCCATGTTCCGGTTTTATGATTGTTGACAGCGTTATGGCCCTTTATACACAAACTTTATTCTGACTAGTTTTCCCGAACCTCTGGTTGGATTTCAATGAAACTTGGCAGGAATAATCAGTACCAAGCCTAGTGGCACATATCGTTGTCGTGTTCTGTTTGAATGATATGTGGTGGAGTTATGGCTCTTTAAAACATTTTAATACACAAACTTTGTCCGGACTTGTTCTCCTCAAGGTGTAGCACACCCATTGCAACACAGGAAGTGTCGGCCCCACGCATAATGGCGTCAATAAATAATTCTCATTTCTTTTTGTAAAAAAAGGCATTTTCACTAATTTAAAGTGCTATTTTTAGCTCTACTGATCAGAGATCAGCAGAGCTTATGCCGTGGTGCGGTGTCCGTCGTCCGTCCGTCCGTCCGTCTGTCCGTCCGTTAACTTTTTTTTTGTAGCGACAACTCCTCTGAAACTACTGAATGGATTTTCATGAAACTTTACAGAAATGTTGCCCATGAAGTCTAGTTGATCCTAGCAAAAATGCATGTAGATGTGAAATCCAAGATGGCCGCCAAATCTAAAAATAGGTTTTTAAAAAACAAGTTTGTAGCGACTACTTCTTGAAAACTCTAAGGGATATTGCTATGGGACTTTTTCTAAAATGATCAGCATGACATGATGTTGGTCCTTGTTGAAAATCGTTTTGATTCGACGTTAAACATGGCTGCCAGCGGCCATCTTTGTTTACATAGAGTTATATAATGAAAACTTGTAGCGACTACTCCTCTGAAACTACTTGACGGATTTTCATGAGACTTCACAGGAATGTTGCTCTTGATGTCTAATTGATCCTAGCAAAATTTCAGGTCGGCCGGAAATTCAAGATGGCCGCCACGGCTAAAAATAGATTTTTAAAAAATAAGTTTGTAGCGACTACTTCTTGAAAACTATAAGAGATATTGATATGGGACTTTTTCTAAAATGATCAGGATGACATGATGTTGGTCCTTGTCGAAAATCGTTTTGATTCGACGTTAAACATGGCTGCCAGCGGCCATCTTTGTTTACATAGAGTTATATAATGAAAACTTGTAGCGACTACTCGTCTGAAACTACTTGACGGATTTTCATGAAACTTCACAGGAATGTTGCTCTTGATGTCTAATTGATTCTAGCAAAATTTCAGGTCGGTCGGAAATTCAAGATGGCCGCCACGGCTAAAAATAGATTTTTAAAAAATAAGTTTGTAGCGACTACTTCTTGAAAACTATAAGAGATATTGATATGGGACTTTTTCTAAAATGATCAGCATGACATGATGGTTATCCGAGTCGAACATTATTTTGATTCGACGTTAAACATGGCTGCCAGTGGCCATCTTTGTTTACATAGAGTTATTTATTGAAAACTTGTAGCGACTACTCGTCTGAAACTACTTAACGGATTTTCATGAAACTTCACAGGAATGTTGCTCTTGATGTCTAATTGATCCTAGCAAAATTTCAGATCAGCCAGAAATTCAAGATGGCCGCCACAGCTAAAAATAGATTTAAAAAAAAAAGTTTGTAGAGACCACTTCTTGAAAACTATAAGTGATATTGATATGGGACTTTTTCTAAAATTATCAGCATGACATGATGGTTATCCGAGTCGAACATTATTTTGATTCAATGTTAAACATGGCTGTCAGCGGCCATCTTTGTTTACATAGAGCTATATAATGAAAACTTGTAGCGACTACTCCTCTGAAACTACTTGACGGATTTTCATGAAACTTCACAGGAATGTTGCTCTTGATGTCTAATTGATCCTAGCAAAATTTCCGGTCGGCCGGAAATTCAAGATGGCCGCCACTGCTAAAAATAGATTTTTAAAAAACAAGTTTGTAGCGACTTCTTCCTGAAAACAAAATCAATCAGTAGAGCTTCAAGGTCATTGACCTCTTGTTGGTTTATATCCCATTGTTGATCTATTTGTTACATTGTTCAAGCATTGCAATGTTAACATTGTGAGTTTTTAATTTATTTTGCTTATATGGAAATGAGTGTATGAAAACAATATTATGGCATCTCGGTGTTTATGTTTTTAAAGGGAGCATTCATTCATGAGACACATTCTTTCTTAGAAGATAAATGACCCCCATTTTTCTGTGTATTTTTTGGCAGCATATGTGTCATTTGTGATGAAAATGTAAGTTATTCATTTTTAATTTGGGTCTAGATATGAATGACAACATGGCATTTAAATTTTAATCCACACACAACTCAATGCAACAATCAATTGGCGTATTACACCTATAAGGCCGGATCTGTGAATTGTCATTTTCTCTCAGATTCTTACTTAACTGGCATTTTTCCTTTTGGAATGATTATTTATCTTCAAAACAACAGTCTTTTAAAACCGGTTTTGATTTTTTGTTGCTATTTTTCACCGCGCCGTAATTTGGAGTTTCAGATTTTTTAAGTCTTTAAATGATGGCCTAGAGAATCATTTTCCACTAAAATT
Organism: Cyrtodaria siliqua; assembly: GCA_037043455.1. Taxonomy (NCBI): domain Eukaryota; kingdom Metazoa; phylum Mollusca; class Bivalvia; order Adapedonta; family Hiatellidae; genus Cyrtodaria; species Cyrtodaria siliqua. Next base: position 9,068 of record JAWPHD010014499.1, read on the forward strand.
AGGCTTGTTTGGTATCAACATGTAGATGTATTTGTCATCATAATTTAGCACTACTATTTTTAAAATCCTGCTTTTATAGGTATGACACCACAAAATCTTTCCCCTTACCCCCTAAAATTGGGTTTACTGAGATAATGTCAGAGAGAACTGTAAGCAAAGTATGCTGCCCAATCATTAAAACTTGGCTTTTAAGCACAAAGCTAGTACCAGACTTGCATTTAGGAGTATTTGGGATGCCTGTATATTCATGAAGTGTTACCAAATTAAGGTATGATGCCACCAAAAGTGAAAAATTGCTTTGAAAATTGGATGCTGGCATGAAAATCAGCACATTTTGCATTCAAAGAGCAGTTTTGGTAGATAAACCTCTTGATTTCTTCATGTTTATTGACTATATGAAGCATTTAATCCATTATATCAAGTATAGGTAGGCCAAGTGTCATTTTATAAAACAGTAAAAGTAGTTTAAAACTGAAAAAAAGTATGCTGATTTTTGTCGCCGTCGACCGCTCGGTTCTATTTTGAAACGGGTATATCTTGATTGATTCTTAGTCGATTCGCAAAAACTTTTCTTTCTTTAATGCGTTATAGTCCGGGCTTTGTCAGAATAGCTGCTTTCAAAATTCACTCATAGTTGAGTGTTCTTATAGGTGTAGCACATCCATTGCAACACAGGAAGTGTCGGCCTGGGGTAGTCGCATAATGGCGTCAATAATTAATTCTTTTTTTTTTGTATAAAAAGGCATTTTCAATAATTTAAAGTGCTATTTTTGGTTGATCTATTTGTTACATTTTTCAAGCATTGCCATGTTAAAATTATGATTTTTTAATTATGGCTCCCCCATACAAAGTGTGGTAGGGGAGCCATATTGATTTTGTGCTTTCTGTCTGTCTGTTTCTCCGCGTGTCTTTTTCTCTGCGTGTCGGTGTCACAAACGATGTCCGATCAATAACTAGAGAATGGTTGGACCTAGGGTACTCACATTTGGAAGGATGGTTGGTCATGACAAGTAGATGACCTCTATTGATTTTGGGGTCACTAGGTCAAAGGTCAAGGTTGCGGTGACATTGACTATCAAAACGATGTCCGATCAATAACTAGAGAATGGTTAGACCTAGGGTCCTCATACTTGGAAGGATGGTTGGTCATGACAAGTAGATGACCCCTAGCGATTTTGGGGTCACTAGGTCAAAGGTCAAAGTTGTGGTGACATTGACTATCAAAATGATGTCCGATCAATAACTAGAGAATGGTTGGACCTAGGGTCCTCAAACTTGGAAGGATGGTTGGTCGTGACCAGTAGATGACCCCTATTGATTTTGGGGTCATTAGGTCAAAGGTCAAGGTTGCGGTGACATCGACTATCAAAACGATGTCCGATCAATAACTAGAGAATGATTGGACCTAGGGTCCTCAATCTTGGAAGGATGGTTGGTTGTGACAAGTAGATGACCCCTATTGATTTTGGGGTTACTAGGCCAAAGGTCAAGGTTGCGGTGACATTGAATATTAAAACGATGTCAGATCAATAACTAAAGAATGGTTGGACCTAGGGTCCTCAAACTTAGAAGGATGGTTGGTCGTGACCAGTAGATGACCCCTATTGATTTTGGGGTCACTAGGTCAAAGGTCAAGGTCGCGGTGACCTTCACTATAAAACCAAGTCCGATCAATAACTAGAGAATGGTTGAACCTAGGGTCCTCAAACTTGGAAGGATGGTTGGTCGTGACCAGTAGATGACCCCTATTGATTTTGGGGTCACTAGGTCAAAGGTCAAGGTTGCGGTGACATTGACTATCAAAACGATGTCCGATCAATAACTAGAGAATGGTTGGACCTAGGGTCCTCAATCTAGGAAGGATGGTTGGTCGTGACCAGTAGATGACCCCTATTGATTTTGGGGTCACTAGGTCAAAGGTCAAGGTCGCGGTGACCTTCACTATCAAAACGATGTCCGATCTATATCTAGAGAATGGTTGGACCTAGGGTCCTCGAACTTGGAAGGATGGTTGGTCATGACCAGTAGATGACCCCTATTTATTTATTTTTGTTTAATAATTTTTTATTTTTTATTTTTTAATTATTTTTTTTGCATAAAAAGTTTTAGGGTCAGCCCCTTAAAAAAATAGAGTCGGTCGGGTTACCAGAACCACACATATTTTTTTATGTGGCCTTACTGATACAGATAGTAGATACAGTCACAGGGATACGATCTCGGATCAATAGAGAACGGTTGGACCTAGAGTTGTCAATTATGCCTGTTTGGGCGAGAGGGGGAGCCATACGTTTTTGTCCAATTGACAATAACAATTTCTAGTTTATTTTGCTTATATGGAAATGAGTGTATGAATACAATATTATGGCATCTCAGTGTTTATGTTTTTAAAGGGAGCATTCATTCATGAGACAAGTTCTTTCTTAGAAGATACATGACCCCCATTTTTCTGTGTATTTTTTGGCAGCATATGTGTCATTTATGATGAGAATGTAAGTTCATTTGGGTCTAGATATGAATGACAACATGGCATTTAAATTTTAATTCGCACACAACTCAATGCAACAATCAATGGGCGTGTTACACCTCAACCATCATTCGGCTTTCAACAAAACTTGGCTGCCTATATCATTGTCTTGTTCCAGTTGAATGATTTTTGGTGGAGTTATGGCCCTTTAAACATTTAATACATAAGCTTTCCACCCCCCACCCCAGACCCACCCCCTACTTCTGATCCCCTGTCTGGATTTCCATTGCACATAAATTTGTCATGTTCCATTCTCTTAATTGTGTTTGATGCTCACAGTTTTAGGATCACCTTTATCAGTATTTATTTCCAGTTGAATTGTTTTTGGCAGATTTATGGCCCTTTTTCCTGTGGGGGAGACATGTGTTTTACTAAAAACAACCCAAATGCTATATTTAGTATGGTTATTTAGGGACTTAAGGCACAACAATTATATAAATGGTTTTGACCGCCTGCATAAAGGGCCCTCTACAGGCAGTCAAAAGCTATTTTATACAATTGGTGTGCCTCAAGTCTCTAAATAATCATACCAAATTAGAACTAGGGTCTCTTGCTTAAATTGTTAGCAAGGGTTTAAGTTTTTGTTGTGGGTGGGTTTCATGCTCTTTTCTTTTGCGATGTTTTAAGGCCATAATAAATTACTTGTTAGTTTATCATCCAAATATTTCAAAATAGGGGTGGGGGGGAAATTTTATTTTTTATTTTTTATTTTATACAACAAATGGAATATTGCCTCAGCACAAGGCAACTGAGTAGATTGAGTAGATTGAAAACACAGTTTTAATAGTGGTTCATACTTTAGCAAATTTTGTTTATTTTTCTTGATCTTGCCTTTTTTTATTTTTTTTTTTATTTATTTTTTTATTTTTTTTTTTTAAAGAAATAAAAAATACCAGGGCGGCATAAAAAACATATTTGCTACACCTTGTGTTATATATTTTTAGAATCGGGGAAGAAGGAATTATAGCTTCAAAACCTGACGTCATTAAATATATTTGATGCATTTGTTAGTTAAACTGATGAAAACAATGAAATGCATTAGAAACAGCTTAGGTAACCAGTATTGAAATTTTTACTTTTGCAACAGTATGTTAATTATTGGTCGCAACTTATGTTTTATGGATCCACTAATGTTTCACCAATGAATAGAATTTGCAACAGTATGTCAATTATTGGTCGCAATTTAAGTTTTATGGATCCACTAACGTTTCACCAATGAATAAAATCAAATTTTACAGAACAAAATTGCTTTAGAATAAATCTACTTATACTACGGTATATTTCAGAATTTAGTGAAATAAATTATTATTTTCTTTTTTAATATTTTTGATATTTATTTTTTGTTACAAAATTTATAACTGAAAATAACATTAATGAAATCTAGCCAACACAATGCAGAACTATAGCACAGTATGGGTATAAGACAATGTTACAATAGTTGTTCAAAAGAGATTTGCAATGCTGGTTATAATAAATAAAGGTAGGTACACTTACATATCTTTCATCTTGTTGATTCTGTTGTGCAGCAGTCTGTGAATGGAAATATCCAACAAGAGTTTAATAACCTTCAAACACTCTTTTGGGACACATTTGTTAAAGACGACAATCTTTAAAACTTGTGGTGTCCAATTGGTTTTCCTATATAACTTGCACTGTTCAATAATTGATATTAATTAGTAGAATATTTCAAATCAAATTAATCTTACATATTACAAACTACTGAATTTATTGCACGATAATATAATATTTAAATATAATACCATTAAAACTGCAAACTCAAAAATTGTATTAAATTCGTTAAAATGTTAATAAATTGAATTTAATTGAATTGAATTGGATTTTATAGTCGCACCAACAGCTAAGGTCATATGGCAACTTTCCAGCTTCCACCGGTGGAGGAAGACCCCAGGTGCCCCTCTGGGCAATTATCGTGCATGGGCAGGCACCTGGGTAGAACCGCCGATGTTCCGCAAGCCAGCTGGATAGCCTCTGAGGGATCAAACCTAGAGCGTGAGGGGCAAGGGATTTCAAGTCAAAGACGTTAACCACTCGGCCAAGGACGCCCCCGTTAATATATTGAGGTGCTTATTAGAATGGATGATACAAACTTCAAGATAACTATGTGTAAAGGGACACATCAGTATTGTGTAAAGAGACACATCAGAATTGTGTAAAGGGACACATCAGAATTGTTTAAAGGGACACATCAGTATTGTGTAAAGGGACACATCAGAATTGTGTAAAGGGACACATCAGAATTGTGTAAAGGGACACATCAGAATTGTGTAAAGGGACACATCAGTATAGTGTAAAGGGACACATCAGAATTGTGTAAAGGGACACATCAGTTTTGTGTAAAGGGACACATCAGAATTGTGTAAAGGGACACATCAGAATTGTGTTAAGGGACACATCAGTATTGTGTAAAGGGACACATCAGAATTGTGTAAAGGGACACATCAGTATTGTGTAAAGGGACACATCAGTATTGTGTAAAGGGACACATCAGTATTGTGTAAAGGGACACATCAGAATTGTGTAAAGGGACACATCAGAATTGTGTAAAGGGACACATCAGAATTGTGTAAAGAGACACATCAGAATTGTGTAAAGTGACACATCAGAATTGTGTAAAGGGACACATCAGAATTGTGTAAAGGGACACATCAGTATTGTGTAAAGGGACACATCAGAATTGTGTAAAGGGACACATCAGAATTGTGTAAAGGGACACACCAGTATTGTGTAAAGGGACACATCAGAATTGTGTAAAGGGACACATCAGTATTGTGTAAAGGGACACATCAGTATTGTGTAAGAATTGTGTAAAGGGACACATCAGTATTGTGTAAAGGGACACATCAGAATTGTGTAAAGAGACACATCTGAATTGTGTAAAATGACACATCAGAATTGTGTAAAGGGACACATCAGTATTGTGTAAAGGGACACATCAGAATTGTGTAAAGGGACACATCAGAATTGTGTAAAGGGACACATCAGTATTGTGTAAAGGGACACATCAGAATTGTGTAAAGAGACACATCAGAATTGTGTAAAGTGACACATCAGAATTGTGTAAAGGGACACATCAGTATTGTGTAAAGGGACACATCAGAATTGTGTAAAGGGACACATCAGAATTGTGTAAAGGGACACATCAGTATTGTGTAAAGGGACACATCAGAATTGTGTAAAGGGACACATCAGAATTGTGTAAAGGGACACATCAGTATTGTGTAAAGGGACACATCAGTATTGTGTAAAGGGACACATCAGTATAGTGTAAAGGGACACATCGGTATTGTGTAAAGGGACACATCAGAATTGTGTAAAGGGACACATCTGTATTGTGTAAAGGGACACATCGGTATTGTGTAAAGGGACACATCAGTATTGTGTAAAGGGACACATCAGTATTGTGTAAAGGGACACATAAGTATAGTGTAAAGGGACACATCAGAATAGTGTAAAGGGACACATCGGTATTGTGTAAAGGGACACATCAGAATTGTGTAAAGGAACACATCAGAATTGTGTAAAGGGACACATCAGTATAGTGTAAAGGGACACATCAGAATTGTGTAAAGGGACACATCAGTATAGTGTAAAGGGACACATCAGTATTGTGTAAAGGGACACATCAGAATTGTGTAAAGTGACACATCAGAATTGTGTAAAGGTGTAAAGTGACACATCAGAATTGTGTAAAGGGACACATCAGTATTGTGTAAAGTGACACATCAGAATTGTGTAAAGGTGTAAAGTGACACATCAGAATTGTGTAAAGGGACACATCAGTATTGTGTAAAGTGACACATCAGAATTGTGTAAAGGTGTAAAGTGACACATCAGAATTGTGTAAAGGGACACATCAGTATTGTGTAAAGTGACACATCAGAATTGTGTAAAGGTGTAAAGTGACACATCAGAATTGTGTAAAGGTGTAAAGGGACACATCAGAATTGTGTAAAGGGACACATCAGTATTGTGTAAAGTGACACATCAGAATTGTGTAAAGGTGTAAAGTGACACATCAGAATTGTGTAAAGGGACACATCAGTATTGTGTAAAGTGACACATCAGAATTGTGTAAAGGTGTAAAGGGACACATCAGAATTGTGTAAAGGGACACATCAGTATTGTGTAAAGGGACACATCAGTATTGTGTAAAGGGACACATCAGAATTGTGTAAAGTGACACATCAGAATTGTGTAAAGGTGTAAAGTGACACATCAGAATTGTGTAAAGGGACACATCAGTATTGTGTAAAGGGACACATCAGAATTGTGAAATTGGTCTATAGACACACACTGATCAACCGGCTGCAGTGAAGTCAGGTGGTTGCAGAGGTCAGATGGGCGAAATTGTTAGAAGTTTATAATGGTGGGGTTATTATTTTTGTTTTCTGTTGCATATTTTGCTAAAATGTTTTGAAAATGATTATGAAGATATGGAAAAAAAATGACAAACTTTATCCAGATTATTCTCTTCTGAATGATGAGTACCAAGCCTAGTTGCACATACCATTGCCTTGTTCCAGTTAAATAGGTTTTTTCAGAGTTATGACTTACCCTTCCAAAATGTTTAGTGATGGTTATATCCATATGGCGAAACGCCTCCTGTAACGTTCTTTTCTGAAGTAAATAAAGGTCTTCCATCTTGTATCTGTAATAAGAGATAAGGTGAATTTTTAGATTTATTACATTTCTAGGGCCTTCATTATTAATCGGATCTTTTCGAAACTTTGTCGGTGTCTTTATATCAATGAAAGCTCGGACAAGTTTGAAAACCAGCCAGATTGGTTTAGTTTCACCTGAGTTAAGGCCCTTGTTTTGCTGAAAAATGCCATATTAAGTCTTGTGAACACTCTAGCATCTTCATTTATTATTTGATCTTTACCAAACTTACAAAGATTGTTAATATCAATGAAAGCTCGGACAAGTTCGAAAACCAGCTAAATTGGGTCATTAACACTAGAGTTATGGCCCTTGTTTTTCCCCAGAAAAATGCTATATTTAGCTCGACTATTCAAAGAATAAGAGAGCTTATGTAATCACCCTGGCGTCTGCGTCCCACATCAAAGTTCGTGTGTAAGCTGTGTTTACAAGTCTATATCTCTTACATTTCGTATCCTAGCACAACCAAATTTGGCAATGGGCTTCCTTATAGCATTACCTTAAGGGATGCATTAGCAATTTTGGTTCCTGTTACCCATGGGTTCCCATGGAACCCAAATTATGATGGCCCATAAAATGTGTCCCATTTCACATCAAATTTTGCGTGTAAGCTGTGTTTACAAGTCTATATCTCTTACAATTATTACCCTAGCACAACCAAATTTGGCCATTAGATTCCTTATAGCATTATCGTAAGGGCTGCTTAAGTAATTTTGGTTCCTGTAACCACTGGGCTCCAATGGAACCCAAATACTGATAGCCCTTAAAATGTGTCTGTTTCTCATCAAATTGTGCGTGTAAGCTGTGTTTACAGGTCTATATCTCTTATATTTCTTGTCCTAACTCAACTAAATTTTGGAATTGGTTTCCTTATAGCATGTTGTAAATGGTTGGGTTAGTAAGTTTATCTTCTGCAAATTCTGGGCTCCCATGGAACCCAAATTGTGATGGCCCATAAAATGTACAATAAAGGCAGATAGGTTTGCATGTAAGCATGTATATATCTATAATTTTGTTTGGGATTTCTTACAGCATTATGCATCTTATTCCAAATTCACCCATATTGGGCCATGGGCTCCCTCCACCCTACACCTCACCCCGCCCCCACTCCCACCCCCTCCACACCCACTTCACACTTTTTTTTTAACTTATTTTTTTTACATATTTCTGTGTTGTTTTAGTCAATTCTTACACACATATATATATATATATGTGTAAGATATATATATATATTAATATACTCACGGTCAATGAAAATGCACCACACAGCAACACTCACCCACATCCACCTCTGACCCTCCCCCTCCACCCCCCCCCACCCCACCCCCACTTGAAATTCTATTTTTTTTTACATATTTCTGTGTTGCTTTTGTCAATTCTTACACATGTTGCCCCCTCACCCCCTGCCTCCCCTACACAGCTCCACCCCACCCACCACATTGTTAATATCAATGAAAGCTGAAAAAAGTTCAAAAACCAGCCATATCGGACTATTAACAGCGGAGTTATGGCCCTTGATTTAGTTAAAAATGCGATATTTTGCCTCTTAAGACAATAGGGGCTTTATTGTTCATCCGATCTTTACCAAACTTTTTCAGATTGTTAATGTCGTTGAAAGCTCGAACAAGTTCGAAAACCAGCCATATCGGACCAGTAACAGTGGAGTTATGGCCCTTGATACAGTTAAAAATGCTATATTTTGCCTCGTTAAGACGATAGGGGCTTCATTGTTCATCCGATCTTTACCAAACTTTATCAGATTGTTAATGTTAATGAAAGCTCGGACAAGTTCGAAAACCATTCATATCGGACCAGTAACAGCGGAATTATGGCCCTTGATTTAGTTCAAAATGCTATATTTTGCCTCGTTAATACGGTAGGGCCTTCATTTTTCATCTGATCTTTACCAAACTTTACCAGATTCTTTAGTTATGGCCCTTGATTTAGTTAAAAAAGCTGTTTTTTGCCCGAAAATTTCAAAAAACCGTAAATGGCAGTTGCTCGCTTCATTGATGTTATAAGAGCCATGTTATCCAGTAGAGCGTCCACAGGCCCTCTTGGGCCTCTTGTTTTTACTTATTTCTGTGTTGTTTTGGTCAATTCTTACACATAGCTTCTTACACATATATGTTGCTACCTACGCACCTCCCCCCACCCCTGCCTCTCGCGCGGCTCCCCCCCCACCCCTGCCTCTCCTGCGGCTCCCCCCCCACCCCCCAGGAATAATCGGTAAGATGTCTAGTTGTGCATATCACACTTTTGTTCCAGTTTGCTGATTCTTGACAGAGTTATGGCCCTTTTTAGCTTGACTGATCAGAGATCAGCAGAGCTTATGGCGTGGTGCGCCGTCCGTCCGTCCGTCTGTCTGTCTGTCAGTAAATTTTTATTTGTAGCGACTAATCCTCTGAAACTACTGGATGGATATTCATGAAACTTTACAGAAATGTTGCCCATGAAGTCTAGTTGATCCTAGCAAAAATTCATGTTGAGAAATCCAAGATGGCCGCCAAAGCTAAAAATAGATTTTTAAGATACAAGTTTGTAGCGACTACTTCTTGAAAACTATAAGTGATATTGATATGGGACGTTTTCTAAAATGATCAACATGACATGATGTTGGTCCTTGTCGAAAATCCTTTTGATTCGACATTAAACATGGCTGCCAGCGGCCATCTTTGTTTACATAGAGTTATATAGTAAAAACTTGTAGCGACTACTCCTCTGAAACTACTTGGCGGATCTTCATGAAACTTCACAGGAATGTTGCTCTTGATGTCTAGTTGATCCTAGGAACATTTCAGGCTGACCGGAAATTCAAAATGGCCACCACGGCTAAAAATAGATTTAAAATAAATAAATTTGTAGCGACTACTACTTTTTCTAAAATGATCAGTATGACATGATGTTGATCCTTGTCAAAAATTATTTGACATTAAACATGGCCGCCAGCGGCCATCTTTGTTTACATAGAGTTATATAATGAAAACTTGTAGCGACTACTCCTATGAAACTACTTGATTTTCATGAAATTTCACAGGAATGTTGACCTAGCTATCAAAAATCTATCAGTAGAGCTTCAAGGTCATTGACCTCTTGTTCAGAAATGTTGCAAGATGATCAGCATCAAGCCTAGTTGTGCATATAGCCGCCATGTTGAATGATTTGTTCTGGAGGAGTTATGGCCCTTTAAAGGTTCTAGTACACAAAATTTGTCCAGACTAGTTCTCCTGAACCCTTGGCCGGATTTCAACGAAACTGGGCAGGAATGATCAGTACCAAGCGTAGTTGTGCATATTGTTTCTGTGTTTAGGTTGAATGATTTTTGTTGGAGTTGTGGCTCTTTAACGGTTGCTATACATAAACTTTGTCCCGACTAGTTCTCCAGATACACTGGCCGGATTTCAACGAATGTTGGTGGGAATGATCAGTACCAAGCCTAGTAGCGCATGTCACCGTGTTCCAGTTTAATGAATTTTCGCAGAGTTATTATAACGTAACTATGTACAGACAAGTTCTCCTGAACCCCTCGCCAGATTTCATTTAAGCTTGGCGGGGATGATCAGTACCAAGCCTAGTTGCGCATATCATCACCGTGTTCTGGTTAAATAATTTTTGAGTTATGGTCCATTATACACAAACTTAGTCTGCTGGGGCTCTCTAGGGGTAAATCCCGTAAAAAACAAGAGGACCAAGATTGCCCTAAATCAATCACCTGAGTACTGGCCCATTATCAACTTCTTTGAAATCTTACAGTCATATACAGTCTGTGCAAGTTTTGTTAAGATAGTTCAAGAAATTTGTGTTAACAACATTGATATAAAGACACTGACAAAGTTTGGTAAAGATCAAATACAAAATGAAGGTGCTAGAGTGTAACACCTGCGTCCGTATTCATAAAGCTTCTTAGCAAAATCTTAAGTCAAATTTTATCAATCTTTAGCTCTTCTGATCAACTTCGTCAACTTTTTTGTAGCGACTACTCCTCTGAAACTACTAAATGGATTTTCATGGAACTTTACAGAAATGTTGCCCATGAAGTCTAGTTGATCCTAGCAAAAATTCATGTTGATGTGAAATCCAAGATGGCCGCCATATCTAAATATATATTTTTAAAAAACAAGTTTGTAGCGCCTACTTCTTAAAAACTCTTATTGATATGGGACTTTTCTAAATTGATCAGCATGACATGATATTGGTCCTTATCGAAAATCGTTTAGATTCGACGTTAAACATGGCTGCCAGCGGCCATCTTTGTTTAAATAGAGTTTAGTAAAAACTTGTAGCGACTGCTCCTCTGGAACTACTCGACGGATTTACATGAAACTTCACAGGAATGTTTCTCTTGATGTCAAATGATCCTAGCAACATTTCAGGTTGGTCGGAAATTCAAGATGGCCACCACAGCTACAAATAGATTTTCAAAAAACAAGTTTGTAGCGACTACTTCTTGAAAACTATAAGTGATATTGATATGAGACTTTTTCTAAAATGATCAGTATGACATGATGTTGATCCTTGTCAAAAATTATTTTGATTTGACTTTAAACATGGCCGCCAGTGGCCATCTTCGTTTGCATAGAGTTATATAATGAGAACTTGTAGGGATATTTAAAAATATGGACCCACATGGCACGGTCATTTTTTACCCCAGGGACTTCATTTGAACAAACTTGATAGCTAGTCTAGGTGTTGGATATAATTTAAAAGAACAAGAAATCCGCGGATTCACATGTTTCGCATAACGGTAGCGGGATTCAAAAATAAAAGATAAATGATGCTTAAATGAAAGTTTGTAAACATTTTATTAACTAAAAACAGTGGAGTTTACCAATTGATGAGATGACATTTCAGTGCATTTGTTTAAAAAACTAAATGTTATCAGCTCCAAAAAGCAGGTCAAAGTCATAGATGAAATCCATGCTTCCAAAAAGGTGTACTACCCAAGACACAACTTTATCAAAATAGAGTGTTTCCGTTCCAAAGATTAATCTAAAGCATCTAGTGCACAATTATAGTGCATGAGAATAACAATTAAAGTTATCTGCCCTTTGCTTGGATGGTGAAGGTCACATCCACATTTGCTTTTTGACATGTTATGATGTTCACCCAAGAAACAACTACATATAAGCGAAGTTCGAAAGGTCTAATGCATAAAGTTTGTGAGAAAGGTGACCTAAACGTAAATGTTGAAGGTAAAAATTATAAGGTTATCTGCCCTTTGCTTGGAGGGTCAAGGTCATATCCACATTTGCTTTGTCACGTTGCGATGTACCACTCAAAATACAACTATAAGCGAAGTTTGAAAGGTGTAGTAGTGCATAAAGTTTGCGAGAAAATGACCTAATCGCAAACGAAGGTAAAAATGATTAAGTTATCTGCCCCTTGCTTGGAGGGTCAAGGTCACATCCACTGTTGCTTTGTCATGTTGCAATGTACCACTCAAGATACAGCTATAAGCAAAGTTTGTAAGGTCTAGTGCATACAGTTTGTGAAAAAATTGACCTAAACTCAAAAGTTGAGGGGAAAATTATAAGGTTATCTGCCCTTTGCGTGTAGGGTCAAGGTCATATCCACATGTGCTTTGTCACATTGCAATGTACCACCCAAGATACATCTATAAGCAAAGTTTGAAAGGCGTAGTGCATACAGTTTGTGAGAAATTGACCTCAACGCAAAAGTAGAAGGTAAAAATTATTAAGTTATCTGCCCTATGCTTGGACGGTCAAGGTCACATCACTTTTGCTTTGTCACGTTGCAATGTACCACCCAAGAAACAACTATAAGCAAACTTTGAAATGTCTAGCACATACAGTTTGTAACAAACTAAAGCCCATATTGTTTTGTTTTTAGCATGGAAATGGCCGCATCCGTCTTCCAAAGGGGAGAGAATTTCTACAGGTAACTGTAAATCACGGTTAGCCATACAAGTTCATGAGCAAATTGTGATATTCAATTTTTCTTCCGATTATAAGGCCCACCCAATTAAGCATTTGTGACCAGTACACATAACACATTAAAGAATGTTGTATATTTATTGTGTTGTGCTCTGATTTTTGGTGTTAAGAAATACCAGATAAGTTTTGTATTCAAAAGATAAATTAGGAACATATATTTCTTCATTAAAGTAAATTACAAATGTTGTTAAGCTATTCTTACCCTCAATATAGCAATGCTATACAAATAAAAAAACTAGCAATGCTATACAAATAAAAAACTTAAGAGCAGTCCTCAATTTATATACCTAAGTAGATCAGCCATGAAGCGTGCTAGCTGTAAATGTTCAAGCTTCCCATTCTTTTTCCATGACCAAGTAGCATTGGGAATTGTGTCCTTAACTCATATATACTGCGGGAACGCCAGGTGGGAAAGCCAGGTGGGAAGGTGGGAATACCAGGAACTAATTATTCAGCTTTTTTTATGATTTTAATACTCTGCGACAGGTCTAAAGGCCTGTATCGCTCTACAGGCTATATGGTGTCCATGGTGGGGTAGGGTGGGGTGGTGTGTAGGGAAGGGGGAGGCTGAAGGGGGAGGGGGCAGGATAGAAGAATTGTTTTTCAGATATAGCAGTATCAAATATTTTTTTATGAAGTGTCTTATATTGGGGGAGGGATGTAATTGGCTCAAGTTTGCCTAGCTTTTATAACAATTTAAACTTTCGTTAATATAAACACATGAAACCAAGTTTGACATGTGACCCCAGGGTCACCATTGAACAAAATTGGTAGAGGACCATAAGCTGAGTGTAAATACAAAATATTAAACTGTTGGCTCTTTTAGTTTTAGAGAAGAAGATTTTTTTTAGTTTTCCCCTCTTATCAGTCGATGTAAACAGTGACCTCTGGGGCGATGCCAAATTTGACCCCAGGGTCACCATTTGAACAAACTTGGTAGAGGACAATAAGCTGATGGTAAATACAAAATATTAAATCCTTGGCTCTAATAGTTTCAGAGAAGAAGATTTTTGAAATTTTCCCCTATATAAATTCTTTGTAAAACTGTGACCCCTGTGGCGGGGCAAAATTTGACACCAGGGCACATAAAATTTACTGATAATATAGCTGTATCTGTATCTGTATATATATGGTACACGTTTCCGTCACAACTGATGATTACAACGTTTGTTGGTTGCGCATTAATTAATATCAAATATACTTAACCATGAATTAAAGTGAGAAGAAAAAATGAGCAAAAATGGATAAGAAAGGTAGAAGGAAGATATTCTCAGTCGCTAATTGCGTGATAGGCCTTCATCATCAGTCCTGTCTGGCTACCGTAACAGCCCCTGGGAATCACCCAACCAGCATAGCACTGAGAATCACTAGTACCTAACAAACAATCAACTGGGACAGGGTTTAGAATGAAATTTTGGAAAGCTCCTGTTTGTAAGATACCAAATCAGGAGCCTCAGCCACAATGGCTGGTAGACTATTCCAACGACAAACTGTTCTTGGGGAAAAAACTAAATTTGAGATAGTCGCTGGAAGAAGATAACTATCTAAATTTCAAAGAGTGATTGGACCTGGTGCGAGATGATGCAGGTGTCAGGAACTCGGATGCTGGTATGTCCACTAGCCCGTGGATAATCTTTAAGAGCATGGTGGGTTGGCTCTTAGTACGCCTTGTCTCAAGGGTCTCCCATTCTATGTGCTCCAACATAGATGTGACACTGCTAGTGTTCCTGTAGCGGTTAGTAATGTACCATGCTGCCCGACGCTGAACCATCTCTACCTTCTTGATGTGCTCTTGGGTGTGAGGGCTCCAAATAGTAGAACAGTACTCTACGGTGGGTCTTACTCGTGAGACGTATGCCGAGGACTTTGTTTGTTCGTTGGAAATTCTCAGGTTCCTTCTCAAAAATCCTAGTGTACTGTTCGCCTTCTTTTTGTCGATATGGAGGCTCCAATTCATGTCTTTTTGTAGTTCTACCCCGAGGTACTTTGCCAAATCCGTGGTCTCTAGGACTTGACCCTTCAGTGTGTAGTTAGAGGATACCGGTGATCTTGATCTAGAGACTCTGAGGGTGCTGCATTTGTCTGGGTGGAAATCCATGCCCCATATCATTTCCCATTCGGCGAGTCGATCTAGGTCATCTTGGAGGTCAACTCTGTCTTGTCTTGTTCTGATCGGTCTGTACAAGATACAGTCGTCAGCAAAGAGGCGAACTCTTGAACGTACGCATTCTGGAAGGTCATTTCTTAAATGAGGAACAACAATGGGCCTAATACCGTGCCTTGAGGTACTCCGCTAATAACTGGCACACTGTCTGAAGTGGCGCCATCTACTAGGACCTGTTGCTCTCTTCGATAGGAATGCCTTGATCCACATCAGTGTGCTTCCTCTTAGTCCATAGTGGGCTAGTTTCCTCAGTAGGCGTTCATGAGGGACTCTGTCAAATGCCCTGGAAAAGTCCAGGATGATCAAAGAAATAAAAAAAGATTGGACAGGGAAAGTAGCATTCAAGGAGGACAGTCAACCACAAAACACAGAAACAAACATGCAAGCAAACAAACAAGAAGGCAAAAGTAATAATAAAAGTAAACGTCATCACAAACACAAAAGGGTTGACAATAGTGCTACCAACTTGGAATGGTCAGTGGCAAAGTAGGCCACTTGGGGTTTAAACCGGTTCTAGGGGGCACCAAACCTCACACTTACCCTACAGTCATCTCATTAAAACAGGACAGTGTAAATAAAGAAACCCCCGCAATGATCTAATCTCTAACCAACATTAGGAAGCATCAATAGGCAATATAAGTAAAACACAAATATGCTCGTGTAAATATAATACAAAAAAAAATAGCCTCCAAAGCCACAATGAAGGTATTTGTGATAGTCCTTGTCGCAGAAGAGTCCTTAAATTACTTTTATATTTGGAAAGAAGATCAGGGTTACGATAATACAATTTTGCAAAGGTTTTACGAAGTTTATGGTAACGGTAACTCTGATTGAGTTATACAAAGATTACGAATATTAAAGTCCTCAACTCGGGTACAAGCTTTTGAAAAACGAATAAGTTGAGACACATACACCCCATAAGAAGTTGCTCGGAGAACATCCCCATCCAAGTGGGGGTAATTAACAATGTCAAAATTAAAATCATCTCTCTTTGTCATCGATTTTGCTAATTATTTCACCATTTTCAATCGAGAGATGCTGCTGAGAGTATAAACATTGTTATTAAATCTTTCCAAAAACGAAAAGAACTCCCGATAGATATGATTGTTATAACTCTGTATTTTCTTCAAAAATCGGATTATACAGAAATTCAATGTGGTAGGGCCGGTTTTGGAAACTATAAATTAAAAAATGCACATGCTAAGCTTTTACCAGAAGAGATAAATCTTCCAAGAATAGCTGGAACACCCGAAGAACTATTAAAAGCCGCAAAAGAGCGCTTAGATTCAATTAAAAACAAAATTTCTGAAAACGATATTGAAAATGTATGCGAAGATAATTTAAGTCCGCGATCCGATTCTGTAAATTCAAATAACGAAAATATATGTGCATCGCTAAAGTTAACGGATGCAAATGATGTAAATATACAAGAAATATTAATAGACAAGAACGCCACCACTTTAGATGATAAAAGTTTATCTGAACGAAAAGGTATTGAAAACAATTTAACACAAAAAATGTTAGCAGACGAAGTAATTAAATCAAACGGTATATTTTGGGTTGCACATTTAAATTGTTATATGGTTCAGGGAATAAAAGATTCGAAGCGTACTGTTAGTTTAGTGCCAAAGGAACATTGCAGCTGCCCAGCTGAGGGACCATCGTGTTATCACATATTAGCTGTGAATACGGCATTAAATGTAAATAGCAGAGTAGAAAATAAGTTAGTTAAAAAGAATCTATCGGTATTAATAAGAAATAGAAAGTCACGAGCTGCCAAAAAAACTGGTCAAAAAAAGCCGAAGAAAGCCGATTTTGAAGTAATACCTGCCCCAGATTCGGTTAAGGCGTCAACCCCATTACATTCTAATAACCAATTCACTCCCATTAATTCAACTAAAAAACGTAAAAAAGAAGCAGAACACAGCGTAGTAAAAAAAATAAATAGGTTTGACGAGAGTACACCAAAAAAAGCGAATATTACTGTCCCTTTAAATGAAAACAGTCTAGTTAATGAATTATTTTTAGACGAATCACCTTTAAAAAGTTGTCCCTATGATAACCAAAGTACACCTAAACAAAAGCTGATACGTTCCAATAATTAAAGAAAGTCCAGTCATAAATGAATTGTCATGCATTTTAGAAGAATCGATTACAAACAGTTGTCGATCGGATGAATCCGGTGAGATATGCGCTAAAACAGCATGGATTCCCAATTTTGATTTAACGCAAGACGATAGGGAACTTATTGAGAGTTCTACTGGTTGGTTGAATGATAAGATAATTAATGCATCCCAAAACCTTCTAAATGAACTATTTCCTAATATTTCCGGTTTTCAGTCCACTTTAAACATTCCACACTTTGTAAACAAACTTCAGAAATGGAATTTAACAAAAAAAAAGACAAATAAAAAGTCTCCTAGTTGCCAGATTCATTTTAATGGTAGAAACCATTGGGTAATGTCCTATCAGAAAAGCGATACGGGTTCAATTTATGTTGTAGATAGTTTAAAATCAAATAAAACTTTAAATTCGGATATTATGCTACAACTTTCACAAATTTATGCAAACGAATCCCCTTTTATTAATGTTGTTGTTCCCGATGTACAGCGACAAAATAATTCCTCTGACTGTGGCGTTTTTGCAATTGCGTTCATGACCGAGGTATTGTTTAAAGAATTTAATTTTGATCTAGCCCAATGTCGATTCGATATTCCTGAAATGAGGAGACATCTTATTAAATGCTTAAGTGAGGGTATTTTTGAGCCATTTCCGAAAGTTAAGAAAATGCCAAAAATGCCAGTCTGCGAATCCAAACTAAATAAAATTAAAATCTACTGCCACTGCAGATTTACACCGGACCTAATTGACGACCTTGTTAAATGTGACAATAAATCATGTTCCATTGAATGGTTCCATAAATCTTGTGTAGACCACTTGAACTCTTCTACATGGAAATGTTCAAACTGCAAATAATAAATAAATTGTATTATTGTATTGTATTGTATATACACATTTTACAAATACAAATATTTTATGATATAGTAGGTGTGATATTTAACTTCATTAGTTTGTCAATTATGCGTCCTGTTTTTTTACTGATTGTTGCATTCGATATATTTAAAATACATGAATGGCTAGTCTCTTATAATTCTGTTTTGAATAATGTATTATTGTAGCATTGTTTTAGTTATATGCATGTAAACACATCGCTGTATATGTTTTCTGTGAGAATGAATGAATAAACAAATGAATGAATGAATGAATGAATGAATGAAAATAAAAAATATGCATTATTTGTATTATGTATAATTATACATAATGAAACACACTGTGTTGGTTTTATTTTACTGTTGTCAGTCCTGTCACTATCCTTTAATAACACGCATAACTCTGTCGGTTGATATTTGTAACATTTATCGGTAAAGTACTTCATAAAAATATTTTGGGGGCCAGGTGGTCCGAAGCAAAATATCGCGGCTAAAAAAAATAGATTTCACATGTATATATACAGCGACTTATAACTTCGCCAATTTTTATACGATTTAAATTATTCTTACAGTTTTAGAAAGTAGTTATCTACAGCTAAATAAATATATAAAGTTATTACCGATCACAGCTGTATTAAATAATTCCGAGAGGGGGCCAGGTGTTTTTAGCGATCAAAATATGACAATTTTATGATTCTGATGGGTATGCGTGTTGCATTCAAGGGTATGCGTGTTGCATTCAATAACTCGCTTATTTGACATCCAAATTTAAATATTTTCAGTGTTTTGGAAAGTACATATTCTAAGCTTTCCAATGACATATAGTATTATCATATCTGATAAATACTAAAAAAGTTATTCTGGGGGCCAGGTAGTCCTTTTTTTCAACCCTAAATATAGCAGGGGGCCAACAAGTAAACCTGTCCATCTAAATAAAAAAAAGAAGCGTTATTATCATATATATTAGCTTTATTAAGCTGAAGTTCTATAGGATAAATATTAATATTATCAACCATAGTTGGAAAGAAATTAAAGGTTGTCAATGTTCAGTATGTTGGACTTGAGGGCTGTGACTAGTTCAAGAACTAGTATTAGTAGCTGTGGCAGTCAGTGAGTAATGTGGTGAGCATCAATGTGCTTGAGGACGTTACTGGTTATGATGTGTTCCTGTATCTTGCAGCAGAGGATTGTAAGGGATACTGGACGGTAGTTGATTTCCTTATACTTTTCTCTCTTCTTAAAGATTGCCGTGACGTTTGCTATTCTCCAGTCATTTGGTATCTCTCCAAGTTGTAGACTTCTTTGGAATATGACCGTCTGAGGAATGGTGCAATTTCATTGGCCAGTTCTTTTAAGATCCTTGCAGGAAGCTGGTCGGGTCCACAGGCTTTGCTTGGGGTCATCTGCTTTAAGAGCTAGGCAACTCCTTCTATGGTGACCATGCACTATATGTCTGACATTGGAGTGAGTACGTGTTGCCCCTGCTCAGGTGTTGGCATATCAGTTATGTCCTAATTGGTGAATACTGACCGGTAACTGGTGGTTAAGTATGTCAGCCTTGTCTTTGGCGTCGGCGTATAACTTCCCATTTTCCTTCAGTAGGGCTACTCCGCTGCTGTCCTTTTTCAGGGATTTGATGTAGGACCAGAACTGTTTCTGTTTGTTGGGTCTGTCCTCTTGGCCTGCATTGTTTCCGACATCAATGATTGTCTCGATGTATCTCCAGTATGACTGTCTCTCTGCTTTCTGAAGATTAGTCTTTGTCTCTATGTACAGCCTCAGATGTCTTTGGCACACTTGGACTTCGTTTTCCTCACAAACAGCTTGTTCCTTTTGCGTATGAGGGTTTTGACCTTCTTGTCGATCCAAGGTTTGTGGGTCTTGTTTCCTCGCAGCAACTTGGTAGGAACATATTTCACCATGAGTGTGTGGATATTTTCCTTGAACTCAGTCCAAAGTTGTCCAATGTCCTTGGTACTGGATGTGCTGACGAAGTCTTCTTTTATGGCCCTAAATTGTTCCCTCATCCCTTCGTAGTTGGCCATTTTATACCGGTTGACTTTCCTTGGTGGTACCTTGACTCTTATTGGACGAAGACTGGATTCTATGTAGACTGCTTCGTGGTCTGAAATCCCTTGACTCACTTCAATCTTGTTAATGAGTGTTTGGTTGTTTGTGAAGAAAAGGTCAAGTAATTTGTTCGCAGTTGTTTCTGTAATGCGAGTCAGTTCTTCTACGACTTGGTCGAAAAAAGCATCCTTTGTCAGAGTCAGTAACTGGTTGCACTGAGTTTCATGGCTGGAGTAAGAAGTATAAAAAGTATTAAACTTTTATCTCTTGTAGTGTCAGAGAAGAAGATTGTTGAAGTTCTTCCCTATAACTCTATGTAAACCTGATCCAACAAGAGCCCATAAGCTCCCAATTGAAAAAAAATGAACGAAGGTTTCTTATGAGAAAAAAAAAATCTAAAAAAAATAAAAGAAATTAGTAAAAAAAAAGTGTTTAACCCATGAACCAAGGTTTCTTGAAAAAAGAAGAAAAACCTCCAGTGAGATTTGAACCCACGGCCCCTGGGGTTCCATTGTACATTACCAAAAATTGAAAAAGGGCCATAAATCCTGTGTTACTGGTCCGACCTGACTGCTTTTCAAACTCTTCTGAGCGTTCATTGCTATCAACAATCTGGCCAAGTTTGGGAACGATTGAATACAAAATGAAGGCGCTAGAGTACGTGTTAACAAGGCTGAACATGGCATTTTTCAATAATTCAAGGGCACATAACTCCGGTTTTCCTGCTCCGATATAGGTGTTTTTCGAACTTTTCCAAGCTTAAGATGATATTAACAATATGTTAAAGTTTGGTAACGATCGGATGAAAGATAAAAGGCCATATCGTCTTTTAAAAAGAGGAAAAATACAGTATCTTTAACTAAATCAAGGGCCATAACTCCGGTGTTACTGGTCCGATCTGGCTGGTTTTCGAACTTGTCAAAGCGTTCATCAATATTAACTATCTGTGCAAGTCTGGTAAAGATCAAGTAATAAATGAAGGTGCTAGAGTGTTCACGAGGCAAAACACGGCATTTTTTAGAAAAAACAAGGGCCATAACTCCGGTGTTACTCATTCGGTTAGGCTGATTTTTTGATTGATATTAACAATCTGTGCAAGTTTGATAAAGAACAATTAATAAATGAAGGTGCTAGAGTGTTCACAAGGCTTAATATGGCATTTTTCAGCAAAACAGTGTCCATAACTCTGGTGTTACTGACCCAATTTAGCTGGTTTCAGAACGTGTTCATGCTTTTATTGGGATTAACAGTCTATGCAAGTTTGTTAAAGACCAAATAATGAATGAAGGTGCTAGAGTGTTCACGAGGCAAAAAAACCCGGTGTTTTCCAGGAAAAAAAACAAGGGCCATAACTCTGGTGTTACTCATCTGATTTGGCTGGTTTTCAAACTTTTCCGAGCTTTCATTGATATTTATAATCTGTGCAAGTTTGATAAAGATCAAATAATAAATGAAGGTGCTAGAGGCTTTTTTCAGCAAAACAAGGACCTTAACTCTGGTGAAATTATTCCGAACTGGCTGGTTTTCCGAGCTTTCATTGATATAAAGATACTGGCAAAGTTTCGTAAAGATCCGATAAATAATGAAGGCCCTAGATTGTTCACAAGGCAGCAGTTAAAAGGTGGACTGACGACGGACAACTCGTGACGTCATCACATAAGCTCTGCTGGCCGAAGGCTAGGGAGTAAGTATACAGGAAGGAGACACGGCCCGTTTTGCCGTTTTATGTTGTCATGCCATTGTGTTTCACTACTGCGTGAAAATGACTAATAAATAATATTAAAAATTAAATTAATAATAACAAAACGTGAAAAGTAGACATATTTATCTTTGTCAAGAAGGTAATTTTGTGATGTTGATTATAACAAAACGCCGTAAAAAAACTTAATGTAACGCGCTTGCGATCGATTTGCCTGTATCGATAAAATAGTAAATGGGGGTGTCCTAGCGTGACAACATAAATCGATAAACTAGAGCGTTTATTAATCCTCCCTGTATAAATCACCATAGGAATCGGACATATTGTAAACGCATGTAATAGAATTATTTTTATATAAAATTATATACAAACGTGGATCTATATAATTATGGCGATACTGTATTTACAATACATCCGATTCCTTTGAAGGTTTACCACCACTAATTACATGTAAGCCTCCGAGGTGTAGTCGAATGTAGTGCCTATAATAAAAAGTAATCCCTCCTTTTTTTTTATGAAAACGGGCATTATAAGTAGGGGAAAACTGCCCATTCCTATTCAATTTTGTGGTATGTATAAGAAGCTTATTAATAAGTTTTACTGGATCACTGATGAGCATTTTCGAAATTTCGACTCTATGCTTACACTATGTGAGCAATGAAAACAGTCAATCAATGAAAACAGCTGTTACAGGTAACCCTTGACCTGTTTAGTAAACAAACAAGAATTGTTTTACATGTCTTGTGACCCCACCTTTTCTGGTGATTTTTCAAGTGGAAAATTAGTTTTCTATATGAACATTACACTGCTGCATTATCCATACTTGAGTTGAATTTGCAGCAAATCATTAATATAGTGTATGTGACACTTTAACATTGGTCTCTATGGGGAAAATAATTAGTGGTATAATACCTATAAATCACAAAACGCCACCATTTTCTTTTTGTAAAAACGTCGATTATCGATTTTACGTGTACAAAGTTACCTTCATTACGTAAACCTGTTCATATTTCCAATTGTTTGTTCCAGAGTGAACACTCTACACTCATCATCGGATCTAAATCTCATTGTGTTTAACGTTTACGAACGTATAAAGACATTCTACGTATTGAGGCGTAATTACACCATTACGTCAAATAGTGCCTAATAAAAAACACACATTTGATTGCTTTTTGTTATTATCCAAATGGTGTCTTTTGAACACGTAGAAATATTTGTTTGAGATATTGAATTATAATTGACATAGACAGAAAAGTTAAAGTATTAATGGGGTGTTCTCCCCAGGAATTTCTCAAGGCATGCATGTCGTTTTTTATCAGAGAAAATATGCTTCAGAGTGAAATGAAATATTAAAATGTGTTACACGTCTTCTCAAAATTAAGGCATGCTGCAAAAGCATTTTGGGTGTGAAGGCATGTTAAATGCAACATGCCTTAATAGCCTGGGGAGAACACTGAATTATAAATCTATATGTGACGTGTCAAAATAGAACGTGACGTCATTCAACAGACTAGCTTTTTGTTACATGATACATGACCCCTTTTTTTTTTTCATTTTTATATTGTCGGTCCTCGATCGTTTGATTGATACGTGTTTGAAAGTATGTTTTCTACGGAGAAAAATACGCATTTTTTGTCTATTGACATACATTTGTCCTATATAAAACGAAGAAGGAAATTCAATGGTTGAATTCACCATGAGCTTCACCATGAGCCAAATTAATACCGGTCCAAACCCAACCTCCGCGCAGTGATATTGTAGCCAATAATATGTAACCACACAAATCACGTGATGATAGTTGAGGCCATGTGGTAATGCTTGATACAGCAAACTTTTGCCGTAACCAACAGGCAAATTGGCAATCTAACATGGTTTATGAAAATACTCAATGCTGAGTGTCTGTTGAGCAGTTTTTGAAAAAGCTATATAAACCTCTGACGTCACGTCCTTCAACCGTTAGAACGTCATTTTAAACGATTTTCAACGTCGAAAAACATCCAAAACAACGATTACGTTGTGAAACACACAAATTCACACAGCGACATTGAACCGATTGAATTCAAGGTTGGATACTGTACAACATTTGGTTTGAGTGTGGCATTTATTCTATTGGACGGCTGTTAAGGGAGTGCATGAATACTTATAACAGTTTACAATAATATGTTAAACAAAAATGTATGTAAAACTGTTTTCGTAAACCCGATTAAGTTTGTGCCTTTCTCGCGTCACTATTAGGGTTTACCAAAAAGGTTTAACCAACGCCGATGGAGACGATACGCCGTGGCGAGTACATAGCAGTAGACTCATTGCACGTATTTTCATCGAAAAGTCGGGCTAAAATTGTTTAACGTGTTACTCAACGGACTGACAGACGTACGTACGTACGCAATGTGATGACTATGTCTCGCTTTCCGATAAAGCTGCTTGACACAAATAGCTCGGGTGTTGGGTTGGTTGGGATGGGAGTGGGTTGTTGCGTGGGGTGAGGGAAGTCTAGAAGAAGTATAAACAATATGTTCAGTAACAACAGATTGTATATTACCTTAACCAATATGTATTTTAAAACAAAAATGTCGAGGCCCAGAGCTAGATATCATTGTTGTGTATGATTGATGTATGATTGATGTCTGCACTCAGTATTTACTCATCAGCTTCAAAGTGAACAAGTTACTCGTTCGGAGTAATCAAAATTTCTTATTGCTACATTTTAAAAGAAAAATTAATTAAACACTGTATGATCTTAATATTAGGCACATGCTTGGAACAATTTTCATCATCTAAATATGGTACAAACTGATGAATACAAATATAATACTCATGCTTTTAAAAAGTTTAGAGTATTTGTAGTAAGTTGATGAGTAATGATACTCACGATTTAAAAACAAGAAATCCTCGAATTCATATGTCTCGTTTAACGGGGGTGATACTTGAAAATAAAAGATAAGTGATATTTAAATGAAAGCTTGTAATTTTTTAATAATAAAAACAATGGAGTTAACAGTTTTCCGAGATGACATTTAAGTGCAATTGTTTAAAAACAAAATGCTAAACTATAAAAAACACACAAAAACAACAACATCAACAAAAGTAGGTCAAGATCAAGACAAAACTATGTCAAAACAAAATATAATGTTCTGGATTCCTAAATTACATAAAAATCAGTATAAGGACCGCTTTGACCTCAACACAAAAGTTGAACGAAAAATATTAAGTTATCTGCCCTTTGCTTAGAGGGTCAAGGTCACTTCCACATTTGCTTTGTCACGTTGCAGTTTATCACTCAAGATACAACTATAAGCAAACATTAAAAGGTCTAGTGCATACAGTTTGTGAGAAATTGACCTCAACGCAAAAGTAGAATGTAAACATTTTTAAGTTATCTGCCCTTTGCTTGGAGGGTCAAGGTCACTTCCTCATTTGCTTGTACCACCCCAGATACAACTATAAGCAAAGTTTGAAAGGTCTAGTGCATACAGTTTGTGAGAAAATGACATAAACGCACAACTTAAATGTTGACGCCGCCACCGGCGGAAATGCAACACCTATGTCTCTTTATTTTCTTCGAAAAGGCGAGACAAAAACTGAGGAGTTTTGTAAACAAAACAAGTATGTAAACAAAACAAGTATGAGTGAAATACTCAAAAATTCAGCTTTCTGACATCTATATTGGCCAACTAAGATGAAACAGAAACACAATTCTGTAAAATTCATAATCGGGTTAAACAATAGAGAATAATTAACAGCATAAATTATGTCACAGGGAAAAAGTGGTAATTTGGTTAAAAAAAACGAGTTCGAGGAAAAGTTATAGCCAAGGTTAAGTTTTCGTGACGGGCGGACTGACGGACGGAAGGACGACAAAGTGATCCCTTTGTACCGCATTTTTCTTTGAAAAGGTGACACAAAAATTAATATTTATAAATAATTACCAATTTTTCCACAGAATATCTATTCTCTATTCTCTCTCGATAACAACTGACAACATACAATACGTGTTCACACAATTTAAGAACGTCATGAGCCGTTCTCACGCAAGGGTAGTAAATTGCACGTGAGCATGCTGTAGGGCTATTTCTTATATACCTGTACAACTAACTTCGGTAACGATTACGGTAAAGATTACGTTAAAGCTACACAGTCCCTATTTTAACTGGTAATAACTCTTGAATATGAATGATTCCCGTGTGAAGAAGTTTCAATTCGACGAACAACCCAAAAGTCGGTATTCATAATTTTGATAGAGCATCATCAAAAAAACTGACCAATCAGTGACCAGATATAAGACATACCAATACATTCTGGTAGGTGATAAATTTGGTCTTTATCCTTGATGTTCAACCAAGATTACTGTTAAAATTAAGGTATCTACAGTGTGATTATTTAAAAACCCTGCAAATTTCATGCACATTCATTTAAATTGATACAGTACAGGGTTTCCCCCAGGATCATAAGGCATGTCGCATGCAACATGCCTTCCTGGAAAAAAAAGGAAAACAACATGCCTTCATCAGAGCAATATGCCTTAAGATTTTCTTAATTTTCATGAATAACAGATTTAAAAGAAGAAAAATAGAATTTCTATGGTGATTCTTGTTCCTTTTTGCACCAAAATCATAAAAGTATGTTATTTTGCCATTTTGCCATTAATAGGGACTATTTTTTTCAAGCCCAGTTTTGTAAATGTAATGTCAAAACAACATGCCTTCACAATTTTCTGGGGGAAACCCTGCAGTATATATTTTTCAAAATCAAAATATTGTAAATAATCATCTTTTTACTCTGCCAAAGATTTGATTTTACTATAGAATCTAAGGATAAAAACAGAGTAAAGCACATTTTATCACCTACAGAAAATAAGATAAAATCTAAACATATCTGTAATGGAAAATTATGAATATAAGCAAAAATCGATACGTAAAATTTCACATTTTTATTTAGCCTCCGTACAGGTAACATCGATAAATATACGGATTCAGAATATGTGATAAAAAAAAGTTGCCCGGACCGGGAACGGGATTTGAACCACAGCCTTGTACTTTTAGGTTTTGAAGGATGTACGCTGAACACTAGACCACGAATATCTATTTGTATGTGGTAACATTAGGTATTACTTAATAACTAGTGCGCATGCACAAAGTCATCAAACGCTAAATAACAAGTCGAGATATGGTTGTTTTGAGGCGAAGTATTAGTTTCACATTGATAACATACAATATTACACCAGGCAATTACAAACTGATCCATCTTGAGTTGCGTTCAAATATGTCTCGTCATTTTGCCTCATAATAAATGGTAGTTAGTATACTACTTTCTCAAGTAGCGTTCAGTTGATAGAGCACCTGACTTGAAATCAGACGGTCGTGAGACTAACTTTTTTTCTTTAATAAGTACTGTTACCTGTATATAGGTACGATGTACACTGGTCGATGTCTATACAGTAAATGATTTCCTGCGCTTTATTTGCTCGCTTAAATACCCGATTTCGACATGAGCTGGTGAACATGAAGTTACAAATAGAGTACGACTATTAAGAAGAAATCGATTGATATAGAGACTGTGTAGCTTTAAGGAATACCGACTGAAACAGAGTGGGTTTTCTCAACAGGCACTATTTATTGAATGCTCGATCAAGCGTTTGTCCATCTCTCTCTCTATATATAGGCCAATGATATTTATTATTGACACTACATGAACTTGTAGGAAAAAATGTGAGGTCCGCCAAAACCTAGTACAAAAAAATAAAATAAAATGTGCTGAAAATAACATACGCCACCATTCAAAACAGCCAAACATCATTATTTTCGAATGTATTCAACCAGTTGGCATACATGATATGATGAATTCAATTGGGTTTTAAGGCGCACCAACACAAGCAAAGGTTATATGGCGCCTAACAGGCATGAACATGCCAGGCTCATCTTCCATGTACATCGAGATAAAATATGGAAAATGGGCCTAGAACCATCTCACCCTGAACTGCAGAGTTGCTGCAAATTCTACCGTAGAAACTCCATTTACGCTGGAGCCACGTTTATTATTTTTCTGCCACTGCTCTTTTGATGTGAGCGAGATAGCACCTGAAACAATGCAGGAAGGTCGTTAATGAACATGAACAAAAAAAGATAAAATGAACATGAATTTGTGGGGATTCTACCCCTCTGCCTACCTCCAAAAAGGGATCTGCAGTGGCCCTATTCTTTGCCCCGTGACCAAACAGGGGCCCCCGGGAACCACACGGGGCAATGACAACAGAATCAATTTGACTTAAAGACAAATGGCAGATACCGAACAGAATTAATACGATGTAAAGTGAATTAATGCGGAGCCGCTAATCGTTTAGTACCAATGACGTCACAGGTCTCGTGACACTTACCTGTCTTCAAAAAGGGCGAAACTCGGAGCGTGTGCTCTTTGATGTATAATTGGCTACTGTGACAAAACGGGACGACCAATAAGTGTAATATTTGAACAAAAAATGATAAAATGAACATGAATTTGTGGGGATTCTACCCCTCTGCCTACCTCCAAAAAGGGATCTGCAGTGGCCCTATTCTTTGCCCCGTGACCAAACAGGGGCCCCCGGGAACCACACGGGGCAATGACAACAGAATCAATTTGACTTAAAGACAAATGGCCGATACCGAACAGAATTAATACGATGTAAAGTGAATTAATGCGGAGCCGCTAATCGTTTAGTACCAATGACGTCACAGGTCTCGTGTCACTTACCTGTCTTCAAAAAGGGCGAAACTCGGAGCGTGTGCTCTTTGATGTATAATTGGCTACTGTGACAAAACGGGACGACCAATAAGTGTAATATTTGAACAGATTGTATATTTCAGAATATATGCTCAAAAGCACAGACATATTAATAAACAGATAGGAAACTTCCTATCTTAACCAAGGAAGTAACCAAAATATCACGTGGCACCTTATTTTTTCCTTCTATCTCCTCTCTCAGTTATTCACTGATTTTGATGAGAATACATTCAAACGATTCATAGTGAATACCAAAATGGTATTATAATAATTTATGTTTATTTTGAAAGTAAGAAATTGTATAAAAAGATGTTTAAAGTTAAAAATGTCATAATTTTTCGCTTTTCTTTTAAAAAGCAAGGTTTTGACATAGTCAAAGTTACCGTCAAACTCCTTTTTTGCTCTAAATGTAAGAGAAAGAAAAATACTATCATTGGAAAGAAAAATAAATGTGTGATGGTATTTGGCATGAATGAAATTTGTATCTATAAAACTCTTTATAATATGTGTGTTTAAAGCAGTGAAGTAATAAGAGGTGAATGGTGACCACTAATGGAGATATAGCGCAGCTGACTGAAATCTCGTATGGCTTCGAGAAGTGGAAGGAATCGCGATTTAGCGGTAAAATTTTCTGAATATCCGCCATTTTTTTTTCTATCGGTGAAGTGCTCCTCTCCGTGAAATTGTAAAATATTCGACTGTTTTGGATTAACAAGTAATCATACTTCGCAGAAAATATTTGTTATTATATTACTTATTGTTGATATAGACATGTTGGGTATTTTTACGTTTTTTTACAGTGAATTGATTGATATAAAATGAATTTCACATACTGTTGGTCGGCCGTGTTTGTTGAAGTTTTGTTAAACAGAGATATGGAGACGGCGCAAATCCGCTATGCATTTTTTTGTTTATGTTAATTCCTCAAAAATAAACAGCTCGCTGTCGAGAACTATTATTGAAGAATGTAGTGATATTTTTTTTTATTATACAAAGCCCTTAATTTTATCTAATAATTTGTCTTGAAGACTACATAGATCTCGACCAACATGGCCGAGTCTAGCCAACGTTGATGAAATGCCATCCTGTTGGACTTCGCTATACATTTTTTTATTTTAGTTAATTCCTCGAAAATAAACAGCTCGCTGTCTAGAAATATGACTGAAGAATGTAGTGGTGCACTTTTTATTATGAAACAACCTTAATTTTGTCTAATAATGTGTCTTAAAGACTGTATATATATCGGCCAAAATGGCCATACATCCCGATTCTAGCCAACGCCGATGAAATGCCATCTTGTTGGACTTCGCTATACATTTTTTAATTTTAGTTAATTCCTCGAATAAAAACAACTCGCTGTCGAGAAATATGATTGAAGAATCTAGAAGTACACTTTTTGTTTATGTAAACGCTTTAATTATGTTTTAAAGACTCTAAGTCAACCGATCATTGTTGATAGAGCATTAGCGACTCTTCAGTTCATTGTGTTTTTTTTGCATGGTTATATTGTTGTAGTGACAATATGCGAAAAAGTCGCTTAGTTAAGGAGTTAGCTGGGACCAGCTAGAAAATGGGCTTATTATATATCAAATGAAAGGTAATTATGTGTACTAAACGATCCCACCAAAATTACTTGCACAAAGTGGTACACTTTTTTTAAAATGGCGCCTGAACATCACAACCCATAAATAACAAATTTCAGCAAAATATTAGCTACCGACTAAAATTATAAGTTTCAGAGAAATGATAGCTCATTTTTCGTTAACAAATGTATATAAACATCTTCCTACGTACGTAAAATAACTGTGTATGCTATATTTCATGTTTAACTAAAAATTATTTCTTAAATATAAGGAATAATACTATACTTAAAAATATCAAATTTTTTTTTTAAATAGGACAATTATATTTTGTTTAATACATGTTCACGTGAAATTAATTAATCAATTCCTTTTAGTTCAATAAGAAATGTAATAAAATATGTAAGAACAGATTTACTACAAAAGAAATAATATAAAACGCATAAACTTTCTCAAATTATGACGAAACATTTCCTACTCCGATTTTTATATTTTAATGCTTAAACATGTATGCTACTAATCATATGAAAATCTTTTGTTGTTGCTTTAAAGTTACTGTTATATTATGCAATACATTGATACTAAACATGATTTCAAATATCACACACATATTTTAAAATATGTTTTGTTATCCAAAATGATTGTAAACTGTATATAAAGGGAGATAATTAATCAATGGCGTTGTACTAATCTTATTAGTTTTTTAATGAATATATAAATTATTCACTTTTTAATTAGCTTTACTCATTATTCTGTACAATACATACATGAACCACTCTGATTTTAATGTTGGAAAGATACTTTACTACTCTTTTTTTTGCTGCGATCAAGACGGTTGTATAATTATATAACTTTAAGAATGTACTATGCACAGCCGATCACGATTGCGATGTTCACAACGCGCACTTTTCCCCCCGCAATTCAAAGTACTAATTGATTTTGTATTGTTCCTGCCTTATACCTGCGTGTAAAATAGTTTAAAAAAAGTGTGTCCATTACCAATGGTGGATTCTTCTTCACTAGTGAGAATCCATTTCACTTGCGAAGACAAATATAGATTTTGGAAGGTTGCTTTTCTTAGATATAGTTTTTGAAGGTTGCTTTTCTTCGACAGGATACAGTCTACCACCGAAAATTAAGTATATGACTTTGGCTCAAAAAGCTAATCAATTTTCTGAATTAATTCCGTTTCTGTGCCTGTTATAGCAAACAGTAGATGACAATAATGCATTTCACTCGTTATCAAGTGTGTGCTTTCAAACGAAAGATGGTGACGACAGTACCTCTATTTTAATTCCAAGAAATAAGGAACAGTCAAGTAAAATTTCGCATGAAAATAAGCTATCATGTATTAACTACAATTACCTTTTAAAAGTCTACTACAAGACCAGTCTCACCAAGATACTTTTCGCTTTAGTAATTAATTTTGGAATTACATGTAATATCAAATACTTCACATGAGATTTCCTGAGATATATGCCTTGCCGAAACTTGTCTAACACTGCAGTTATTGATATGACATCTGATCAAAATATTTATTATTAAATCAAATTATTCAATGAATATAATTGGTTAAAAGTTGATCACATGATTAAAAACAAAAAGTTATATTGACCTGAAAAACGTATATTGAATTTTGTATATTGACCTGTGGGCGGAGTCAAATGTGTTCCGTGGGAATGTTACGGGGTTTTAGTCTCAACCGGCAAAACTGGCCAATGTGTTACAGCCTCTTCACTCTGTATGGTGAAAAAGAGGATATGACTTGGACAAAATGATTAAATGATGATTATATTATTTGAAAACATTCTGTGATTATTAATATTGTTTTCATTGTTGAACTATTAAAACTGATAAAATATTGATTTTTGTTGAATTAATATCTTTCTTTGAAAATGGAATGAAAAATAAGTATGAAAAATTCAATTTCCATGAATAATTTGATTTAATAATAAAATAATTGTTGCCTCTTAGGTTCGGTCGATATGTGTATTTATCGACCTGAGAAAAGTGATATCGACCTCGGCGATAATCGACCTCATTAAAAGGCAATAATTTTATAATATTGTTGGCCTTTTTCCAGTTCATGAGCCTGATATGATTGCATTGTATGCTCCCATCATATATCTACACAAGTCCAACCGATATGTCCACCATATACACGTCTATCTCTAGCAAGTATTGTCAGGCAAAGACAAACATATTCAGACGATGGACCAGCAATTGATGCAGTTGCACAGCAAGTGAACTCAGGTCTAAGTCCACAGAACTCCATTCACATTGTGTTCGACTAGCAGATAGGAAGGGTATAAGGTGACGCCAGGCTAATAGATTTGCTTACATAGTCTAATGTATATATTTCTTCTACAACATATGAAGCGCTAATGACGGTGCTTCTTGTGCTGTTCTTTCTTTTTTTTTCTTTTTTTTTTTGATACGTCTTGACAGTTTAGGGAAACACTTTATAATGGTTCAGATAAAGCATCCATTGATTCAGCAGATGACGCCGCGCAATTGAAATTGCCATATACGGTAATATCGCCCAGGAAATCTCAGAACTTGGTGCTTACGGTTTTTCAAAGTCGGCAACATTCAAGTTCTGATTTATGTTTCTGGAAACAGTTTATGTTAACCAGCATGAGGGCGGAGAGATCGGGTAATTCGATATTACATCTATCGACGCAGGCAAGTATGCTGCCTTATTTCGTCAGCATAAAACATTCTAACTACGCAAGATAGTTACCTGTATACCTTTTGGAAATGCTCGTAGATATATTAGAAGACATGTAAAACATTGTTGTTTACAAGGCCAGTTTACCTATCTACACTGCGAAAATGGAACATTTATCGGTATCTGGAGCAACAAACCACTATTTGTGACTCTAAACGTACATATTTTCCTGCAGTTCTTGACTGACCAGTTGCGACTCTGTTTGATCATTTTATGTAATTGGAAATAAAACAATTATCAAGGTGATGAAGGTAAATACTGCTTCTAGCTTCAAAAATAGAGTAGCAATTTAAGATTACTCAGGCTATGACAGGGCTTTTGAAACAAGTCTTTAGCAGCCATTGTCGTAGGACCCAAAGGGACATTGTGCATTGTTTCACCATAGTTTAGATAAACTATGAATGAAGTTGTCGGATTAAAATGTATCTGTTTAGCAAAGCTTCCACCATGATGTGAAGGCAGTTTTAAGCTCCCTGTAAGACATGCATCGACTCGAACAACACTAAGGATGAATTCCGATAATTCAAAAGAAGAGTCTGAGTTCCTGGTTAGACATGGATGGGAAATGAGTGATAACGGATTGAAACAGACGTATAATTTGGGAGAAATGGCATCAGATCTTCTCGTAACACATCATGCATTTGCAGCTGTAAACGGTCATGTTCCACAGTAGCATACGTTTGCATAAGAAACAACATGTCATTCATGATAACCGCATTTTTTGGAAAAAATCGGATATATTGTTTTTGAAGCAGTCCGTCCATCACTGTGTCAGCCCGTCCATCACGACCTTGTGGACGGAACTACTCCTGAACGGTTCGAGATATTAAAAATCCGTCTTTACAGAAATTTTGATTAGGTCAAAAGGTTTTCATTTAAGATAAGTCTGCTACTTTTATCTCTTGTTTATGATTCTTGCTTCCAAGAGATCCTCTGTTCAGTATTTATTGACATTCACACTAGCATTTATTTAGTACTGTGTGGCGGCCATAAAAATACTACAAATTAGTTGTTCCTTTGGGATCATCAAGCCCAATCTTTGTAGCTTTAAAGTAGAATATCGCTTAAACCAGTGTTAGGAGGCGTGAGAGGTGTTGCACTTTACATTACCTCTCATGAACAGAATCAATAAAACCGAGTCTTCTACTTATATCTCTTGTTTGTGTTTGTTGCTTCCATCAGTAGTTATTGATCTTGACTGTCTAAGTTCACAACTCATTTTTTTCTTCAAAAAAATACTTTTGGACGGAACTCCCTCCAGACCATTCGAGGTAAAAAGCTGAAACTTTATGGGAAGCTTGTTGAAGATGAGGTTGTCACTAAAAGTCTGAAATTTGATCTTCATCATCAAGATCAAGGTCATGACTTAGTGTTTTGCCTGAAAATGGCTTGTGCACGGAAATCCTTCTATAGACCGTTCACGGTAATAAGCTGAAACTGAGTATGAAGCGTGTTGAGGATGAGAGGATGTCAATGCAGTTCTGAAATTTGACCTTCACCATCAAGGTCAAGGTTTGGACTTGAGGTATCATTGAGAAATCGAGAATACGGATGTTTTGTGATGGCTTCCATCGACTGGCTTTAGTTGAGCGTTGTACGTGTAAATCAGACGAACACGTTTTTAACAAAGCTAACCCAAGCCCAATACAATGATGCTATCGTAGTAGGAAACTATCAAGGAGAACTTAACATTGTCATGCATAGTGAAGTGGAAATGTAACTTAAGAACAAAACATAACACTTTAGCAAATGCAAAAGATTAAAATCACAATGGAAGATGTGTATTCCTGTATACTGTAAAATGTTGCATTGGTGGAATCATATGGACAAAGATATAGTTCACACATCATAAGTATAAAAAGTGAACTTAACCTCAAAGGAAGGTATAAAAGTAGAACAGGAAATTCACAAATTTGAAACAAACAACAATTACAAGGATATATAGAAGAAAAGTATGTGACACTATACATATAAAAGGGTCGACACCTTGGTATCGCATTGGAACAGTTTAGGAAATGTGTATTACGCTTACTATCGAATATATTCCTATGGTTCTTTAAAGTGCTCGAAGGATAGACTGCGATACAAGGACATCCCAGTTAACACTCCCGTCCGACGGACGAGGCTAGAGTCTTGACTAAGTACACATATGTGTATGATTTTGAATACGTATTGTAAGAAAAATCAAACACTTTAAAATAAAAATGTGTTAATACATTGTTTTTTTTAAAGTGTTTGATTTTTCTTACAATACGTATTCAAAATCATACACATATGTATTAACACATTTTTATTTTAAAGTGTTTGATTTTTCTTACAATACGTATTCAAAATCATACACATATGTGTGTGTGATTTAAAAAATTAAATAGTTCAATACACTGATATCCATCTTAAAACTTAATGTGGGCAATTCATAACGCATATAATAAAACATAGTTAAATTTAAACTTGTTAAATATTACATTTAGGAACATAATAAATCTTCATAAAACTGATTTCCAGGTGTGTTTTGTTTCACCATAACTCGTTTTAGAAACGTTTTCTTTAAATTAATGTATTTTAAAACACATGTTAGATGCACATTGTAATCAGTAAGGCTTAATACTTCGTTTGATATCAATCCACCAGTAGTTTACGATAAAGGCGAAGCTGCATACGTTTGATCATTTTTTAATTTTATTATCTCCCTTTATGCATCCATTTATCGCGTCTGTTTCCAAAAATAAGTGACATATATGGAATATTTTTTTCTATTGAAAGTTGAACACAAAATACCTAACACATTTTTTTTGCAAAAGATTGCTTTAGAGTTTGTCAATTCATTTCTTTGGTGATTTATGTTTAAAACATTTTTTTTTTGTTTTATGAGGGTCATGTATTTTAACCGTTGACTGCCAAAAATCGTACCACATTGCGCAAGTAATTTCAACTGATCCTTGTTGGAAAGGGTTTATACTTTCCAATGATATCATAGTTATCCATTTTCTAGGTGGTCCCAACAATTTTTAAAAAAAACGTCAATTGTCATTACAACATATATCTACCGGTATGTAGGTCATATGAGCTATGAAACCTTATAGTAAAAATTACCATCTCCAGGATGCTTATGGTGAAATGCATTCGAAAGCGCTTAATTGATACAGACATTAAACGTTGACATTCGTCTCCTATAATTCTTTTAGAATGGTGTTTACAATTCATGTTTTATGTATGCATAAACTTTTTGGACCTGATATGTTATTAAATGAAATGTTCATTCATGGTAAAACTATTTTATCACCAGTTATTTGTAAAATGTTTAATAAAGTGTTTGAGGTTGGGTATTTTCCAGAAGTCTGGTCAGAAGGGTATGTTATTCCTCTTCACAAAAAGGGCAATATTAATGATGTAGAAAATTACCGTGGTATTACTTTATTAAGCTGTTTGGGCAAATTATTTACACGTACACTAAATAATAGATTATCGGAGTGGGCAGAAACATACAGCGTTCTAATTGAAGCACAAGCTGGAATTAGATCGCACATGAGTACTGTTGATAATATATTTGTTTTAAGTGGTTTAATTACACATATTTTAAATCAAGGAAAGAAATTGTATTGTGCATTTGTTGATTTTACTAAAGCTTTTGACTATGTTGTGCGTGATAATTTATGGTACAAATTAACAAAGTTCGGTATTCGGGGAAACATTCTTGATATCATTAAATCAATGTACTCATGTGTTAAGTCTAAAGTTAAATACTGTAACCAGTTGAGCGATGAATTTTACTGTGTACTTGGCGTTCGGCAAGGGGAGTGCCTATCTCCATTGTTGTTTTCTATGTATTTAAATGATATAGAAGATGCATTCATACATAGTGGCTTTGAAGGTTTAGATATTAATATGTTTAAGATGTTTATGCTGTTATATGCAGATGATATAGTTTTTTTTGCTAACACTGCAGCAGAGTTACAAAGTGGACTTAATATACTATCTAGCTATTGTAAAGAATGGAGATTGAAAGTAAATTGTACTAAAACAAAAGTTATGGTATTTAGAAAGGGCGCAATGCTACCACGAAATTTATTTTTTATATATGATGGTGCCCCATTAGATATAGTTAGTAAGTTCACATATTTAGGTATAGTCTTTTCTACTGGAGGGTCTTCAGCAGACGCACAAACTACTCTTGCTGGTCAAGCGCAAAAAGCCATTTTTAAAATGAATAGATATTTATACATATTTACATTTATATCCCCACAGCATAAATTAGATCTGTTTGATAAATTGATAACTCCAATTTTAAACTACGGTTGTGAAGTGTGGGGATTTATGCAAGCTATATCAATTGAACGAGTGCATTTACAGTTTTGTAAACACATTTTGGGTGTTAAGAAGACAACTCAAAATGATTTCATATATGGTGAACTTGGCAGAACATCATTTATTACAAGAAGATATTTTATAATAATTAAATATTGGATAAAAATCATGAGAGTACATGATCGTAAATATGTAAAAATTGTTTATAACATGCTGCTTAATGACTGTGAAATATATCCTCAAAAAATAAACTGGGTTTCCCAGTTGAAACACTTATTGTCCTCGCTTGGGTTTTATGATGCATGGTTACAACAAAGTGTTGGTAACGATAAAAAATTTCTTGCAATATTAAAGCAAAGGTTAAATGACAATTTTGTTCAGAATTGGCATAGTCGATTAGAAAATTCTACTAGAGCAGTTTTTTATATAAACATTGCAAAGTTTCAATCATATCTAGATAATATAAATGTTTTCAAAATGTGTCAAGCACTAACTAAATTACGGGTGTCATCTCATAGACTGCAAATTGAAGCCGGTAGGTGGGTTAAACCAAATAGAATTCCTGTAAGCGATAGAATATGTGTATTTTGTAATAAACTTGAAGATGAATTTCATTTTGTGTTGGAATGCCAAACATACATAATGTTAAGGAAGCAATATATTCCTAAATATTTTTATAAGAGACCAAATATGATCAAGTTTCTGGAATTACTAAACTCACAAAATAAGATATATATTCGCAAACTGTGTACCTTTGTTTTAAAAGCATTTAAGTTACGAAACGAAACACTATACAGAAAATAGCTATTTCTGAATATAATGTATGTAATATATGTGTTAAGGAAATTGTGATGAATTGTAATTTATTTATGCAAGGAAGTGTTACGTAAACGCCTTCTCATTGTATCAGCTCAGTTAAGATAAACTGCATATTTGAACATGTATTGTTTGTAATAACTACACTGTTGTCATGCTTTGTAATTGAATTTTGTATCCTCATGGGCTTTTAAGCCTATCGGAAATTGGAAATAAAGATCTATCTATCTATCTATCTATGAAATAATGTATATATGTATGCATATTTGATTGTAAACAATGAGACACAAATAAACTATTAAACTTTCGTTGGAAAGGATATTTAATTACGCAAAAGAGCACCAACAATGATCGGTTGACTTAGAGTCTTTAAAACATAATTAAAGCGTTTACATAAACAAAAAGTGTACTACTACATTCTTCAATCATATTTCTCGACAGCGAGTTGTTTTTATTCGAGGAATTAACTAAAATTAAAAAATGTATAGCGAAGTCCAACAAGATGGCATTTCATCGGCGTTGGCTAGAATCGGAATGTATGGCCATTTTGGGCGATATATATACAGTCTTTAAGACACATTATTAGACAAAATTAAGGTTGTTTCATAATAAAAAGTGCACCTTTACATTCTTCAATCATATTTCTAGACAGCGAGCTGTTTATTTTCGAGGAATTAACTAAAATAAAAAAAATTATAGCGAAGTCCAACAGGATGGCTAGACTCGGCCATGTTGGTCGAGATCTATGCAGTCTTCAAGACAAATTATTAGATAAAATTAAGGGCTTTGTATAATAAAAAAAAATACACAATCGGAACTGCCTCGTCGGATTCCGTCACTCGGGAATCCGACTCGGAGAGCAATCGTGAACGCTCGGCCAATCCCGTCATTCTTCGGGATCCCGCCTCGTGTGTATCACGGCGCTTCGGTATGTTCAAAATCTTTACATTCTGTTAGCCGGAAGGCAACATCACAGAAAATAGTGCACTGTTGCTAAGCTGTTGCTAAATAAACAATATGGACGCTTGCCACACGTGTTGATGAATAATTTGCGTTGCATGTTTGTTATTTACAATACAGATGAAGGTTTTATCACTGCTTTCACGTAAATAAACTATAGATGGAGCAATCGGCTAAATGACATTGCAAAATGTTGAAGATAACTTTGATTTTGAATGCAAATTTGTTTTGGCGGGAATCTGACGCGTGTCACACTAGTATGACGTAACCAATATGGAGGGACTTCGATCACTAACTATAGTTTAACTATGGTCGTTGATCTGCGCATGTCTAGTAAAGGAGTAATGCGAACTTACTCTAGTTAAACTATAGTTTTACGCGGCATAGTGTAAAACCTGTAATGTGTTTACTTTATCATATAAATATATGTCAATCCAAAATTAACAATTAAAACTAGAATAAATACAGGCACATGAACAAATGTGTGATATATAGAGTCTAGTCTCAGCGAGTTGGTTACCAACTGAATACAGGCACATGAACAAATATGTAATAGTCTATATAGAGTCTAGTCTCAGCGAGTTGGTCACCAACTGACTTTCATACAACACCGAGATGGGCTAAGCCCATCGAGGTTTTTAAATAAGGCCATACCGAGTTTTTTCTATCTTTAGCGGGTCATCCTACATAACACATGTAATGAAAACAAACATTTCTCCTCTGGTTGAAAGAGTCATCCTGCATAACAAATAAAAAATATACTGTAAATAAACATTTCTCCTCTGGCTGATGCAGTCATACTTCAAAACAAATATACTGAGAAAACAACGTTGCTTTCACGAAACCTACCTACCAGGCAAGAAAAAAGATACGAAGAGTCGAGAGGAAAAAAACTACGATGGCCCAGTTGGCTCACATTTATTTCACTTCTATTTCTTGACGTCCGCATTCCGCATTCCCAACTCCGCATTCCGAATTCTGGTTTCCAAATTCCGCATTCCGAATTCTACATTTTATGCGTGCATGTGCATGTATGTGTGTTGTGAAATCGCAGTGTTACTGTTAAAGATGCAATTACTTCTCACATTTTATATTTAATAATCATGTAATATAAAAGTGTATGAATATTGCCAGTGACCACGATTGTTGTATTTTTATATAAACTTCATATTTTAAATTAAATTCCCTATAACCTGAGTATCCGTGTATCCTTTGTATAAATACACCATAAACGTATATACTATTATACCATATAAATATACACAAACTCCTACTCTTATACCCTATAAATATACACAAACTCCTACTCGAGTATCTGTTAATTGAATTGGGGTTTTACGGCGCACCAACACATGAAAGGTTATATGGCGACTAACAGGGATGAACATGCCAGGCTCATCCTCCATTTACATCAAGATAAAATATGGAGAATGGGTCTTGAAGCTTCTAATCTGCAGAACTGCAGAGTTACTGCAACTTCTATAGTAAACACTCCATTTACGATGGAGCCTCGTATCCACGTTTGCATACGAGGTGTCATGATGAAGACCTTGATGAGCATGATAAAAAAAAGAAAATGAACATGAAGGGGGTCCTACCCCTCTGCCTCTAGCGGGATTTGCAGTGGTTGTATTCTACCCCGGCAACCACACGGGGAGAGTATCTGTTAATCCTTTATATATACACACTATAAGCTTCAATATAAAATAGAAGATTTTCAAAAATCCTCTTATTAAGTATTATTGCAAACATGAAAAAAAAACATTATTATGGAATGCGGTATTCGGAATTCGGAATGCAGAATTCGGAATTCAGAAGTCAAGAAATATTTTATTGTTATGTGTGTGGGTGGTGTATATCACTAGCGGATCCAGGTTGGAGTATAAATTCAGAGTGGATCACTAGCGGATCTAGAGGGAAGCCGGTGCGAAGGGCCGGACTGAGATTTTATAAATTACATAAAGTATTAAGGTTTGTAAAGTTTGGACCGCCTCTGGACCTCCCACTGGACACCCCCTAGATACACCATCCTGAAAAAATCGAAAAGAAACGTGTGTTGTAGTTTTCTTGTTATTGTGGAAACTTCTGTTCCCCCACGAGGTAAAATCCTTGATCCGCGTATTAACTTTCGGATATAAGATTACAGTTTATTCGTACCAATTAGATTTTAAGATATATAGCAGGCGCGTAGCTGGGCGTACAATTATTTGTCAATGTCCGAAAAAAAAAAAAAAAAAAAAGTTGTGTTAAAGTTCCATATGCCGTACCTGATTTAATTTTGTCTTCTGATTTCAATGTGAATTAAAATAGCAGTAAAAATAAGCTTAAAATTGCTATGTAATATACGCCAAAACCCACCTATGATCGTCTGGCAAAAAAGAAATCACGGGGGAGCATGCCCCCGGACCCCACTATCGGAGATGCGTAACTCAAATTTGGATCCAGCTACGCGCCTGGAGAGGGTAAGTCATCGCCTCATAGAAAATGAAAAAGACAACACACGCACAAAAAAGGACGTTTGTTTTTTCATGTTTGCATCAACAGTAGGTGTATTTTTGACAATCTTATATTTTATATAGAATTTAATGTTGTTTTAACGGCTCATCAACACAGCCCGGTTTACGTCCCCATCCGACGGACGAGGCTAAGGGAAAGTGTCTTGCCTAAGAACACACCGACGGAACTCAGTGGCAGCACGGAGGATTGAACCAGTGGCCGGCCTCCGGTTACAAATCCGCCGCGCTACCGACTGCGCCCTTATATTTTATATTGAAGTGTATAGTGTGCCAAGGATCAACAGATACTCAAGTTGGAGTTTGTGTATATTTATGGGATATAATAGTATATACGTTTACAAAGGATCAACAGGGATATTCAGATTTTATCACATAACTTACGCTGTGGGAGTGGAATAACACCATTCTATATTTTCGATATATACTACTGGTTATATAAGCATGCAAATAAGCCTAGTATGCGGTGTCAAAAAAATATCGATAATGACTATGATCCAATTCCCACGTTTTTTGTCGGTTTCGTGTGTTAAAACGACAGGCAAATTGCAATAAAAGTCGATATGTGTGTTATGTGATAAATAGAATCTAACATTCGTTCTCACTCATTATTGACTTTATTAAACTCGTTAGCAAAAATGATATAATGCTCGGCAAGAGCCTCGCATGATATCATTTTGCCAACTCGTTTAATAAATTCAATAATGAATGAGCACTCACGCAAGTAAGATCCTCTATATATAGAATTTAATATTTACTTTTCGTTCAGGGTTCTTAAATATAATCACTTTGAACCATTTGCTCTCGTGGTATTGCATCCAAACTCAACACCAGTGAACCATTTTCCAATAGTTATCTAATATAATAATTCAAAATAAGTTGTCCCATAAAAATAATAAATAAAAAATGGTATATATATGATGTCTTCCCGAAATTAC
The DNA here is from genome assembly GCA_037043455.1 of Cyrtodaria siliqua. Classification (NCBI taxonomy): domain Eukaryota; kingdom Metazoa; phylum Mollusca; class Bivalvia; order Adapedonta; family Hiatellidae; genus Cyrtodaria; species Cyrtodaria siliqua. Next base: position 51,751 of record JAWPHD010014499.1, read on the forward strand.
CATGCATGAATACAACAGATCAAGTTACAACCAGGCCATAAGGTCAATGGCAGAATCTACGTCATCAAGCAAAGTGCCCGCGGAAATTACCGAATTGTTCCGGACTTTCACGAAGACAAATTTGTTTATTAAAATCATCTTTTTCTCCTCTAACTAACATTTTTTGTGGTTGGCAGCTATTCCTAAGTAGTTTTATTAGTATATCGTATATTTATATAAATGGGGTATATTAACTTGGCTGGAGATCTTTAAAGGGACACTGTCCGTAACTTTTAGCTTATAAAACACACACTAATTATGTTCGCAAATATTACACACTAAACATTATTGAATATTTACTAATTAAAAGCAAGATTGTTTAACGGAATTCAATCGCGGTACAAAAAAAAGTAAATCCGCTTTGTGCGTTTGAACTCGCAGCCCAAACTAAAATTTCGCTCACCGTAATAATAGTGTGCGTGAGCGTAAAGTGGTCCGCAACGCTCCCAACTGAGCTAAGCGGGCTATACATATTTCGCAATACATACTGTGGTGATAACATAATGCGCTAATGGAAGTCACGTGATCGCGGAAAAGGTAAATATTGTGGGTCCCACTTTATTTACATATTATAATTAAAACTTTTTTTTTTCAAACTCACGAATGTATTCCTACATACTTCTTAGGGTCTATCCTCATGTTTTCATGTATACATTTCACTGAATAAAAGTCAGCCAGTTATTTGGTTATGCTCAATATCTGCTTACTTACGGACAGTGTCCCTTTAAGGTTAAGGATTTTATATTATAAAATATACAACATTCGTGGTCACTGGCAATATTCATACATCATTTTATTAAATACCAAATGTGAGAAGTAACTGCATCTTATATCTTTTTGTCTACCAATTGATATAAACTTTACCTAATTATAAAGAGGACTATGAAAAAGGTAAATGGCAATAATATCACCCAATGTAATATGCGTTTTGCTGGGGAAAAACAGGATTGAAAATATCTGATTTTTGAAATTGTATTCGTAACTGTTTTAGACAAGCCGATTGCGGAGATTTTCCGTTCTTATTCGTTTACAATCGGAACTACCTGATTAGCGAAGAGTTACGATCGATTCGTTTGCTATCGGAACTGCGCCGAACAGTTTGTAATCGCACTGCGCATGTCCGAGAAAATCGTAAAAACTCGTAGTTCTCCAGCAGGAATAAACGGCTGGGCAGCATTTTATTCAAGATATTGTTTTGATCATAATTAATAATTTACAGAACTGGAATACGAACCATGTTTCTTCTTAGAATACTCATAAAATAGCTTTGTATACATATAAATGCAGTAATATTGAGTATTTAATATTTTACATTAAAAATCGCGTATATATAGGTAGTGCCTCTTTAAACTGTGAATTCATAAAACACATACATGCACGTGCACGCTTACATTATTAATAATACTATTATTATTATCATCATTATTATTATTATTTTCATTATCATTATCATTACTATTATTGTGGTTGTGGTAGTGGTAGTGGTAGTATAGTAGTAGTAGTAGTAGCAGTAGTAGTAGTAGTAGTAGTAGTAGTAGTAGCAGTTGTAGATATAGTAGAAGTAGTAGTAGTCTTTTACTCGTACTACTTACTTACTACCTATTATAAATGCGGAATTCGGAAGTCAAGAAATAGAAGTGAAGTAAATGTGAGCCAAAGGGCCATCGTGAAAAACAGCTGTATATATTTTTCATCATTATTTGGACGTTTTTCAACCGACACCATATTCAAACAACAAAAGTTATAATGATACTCATGTAGTAATATTTTTGTTTATTCCAATTAGGAATTGATGTAGTTGATCAAGTTGTTCATTTCCCTAGTCATTTTATAACTTGTTCTGCGTTGTCGTCGACGTGGGAATACGTTCCGATGGTTTCCATATGAATGTCAAAAATGTTTTTGTTTTTTTGACCCAGACATTCAAAAATTTCAGGTTGGCCGGAAATTCAAGATGGCTGCCACGGCTAAAAATAATTTTTCAAAAAACAAGTCTGTAGCGACTACTTCCTGAAATCAAAATTAGTCAGTAGAGCTTCAAGGTCATTGATCTCTTGTTTCATTAAAATATTTTTAAACATGTTTTAATATTGATACTGGATATATAATTCAAGACACCCATTTCAAACACTTCAAGATTGCCGTGTGTCTCTTTAAAACTATTTTTAAATGTGTTTTAATATTGTTGAAATATCCGTTATACTATCCTGCTAATATATATTTTCCATTCAATTAATGGAATTAACGCAGGACCACGTAATGGATTCTATTAACTCCAAAAAGTTTTGAATCTGCCTTATATTACAAATGCTTAAACACATTTAACCTGAGTGTTTGTGATGAAGCATTTTGTTATCTTTGGAATAAGTCCATATCTGGTATTGGGCTTGTGAGATTGCTTCTTGTATTGAAATGGGGCATAACAAATTTGTTCTCTTTTCTGATAATTGTGTGGCGCAAAATAAGAATAAATGTTATGTTGCAATGATTTGGTTTGCCATTCTAAAACTAAATTTGGAGTGGGTGGAACATAAGTATTTAGAAAAGGGTCATACCTAGAATGAAAATGATTCGGTACAATTGCAGCTATTGAAACTGCAAGCAAGCAGACATATTTTGGTTTATACCGCCCCACAATGGGCACCTAGCTACTGCAAGAATAGCACGTTGCCAAAAAACACATATCATTAAAGAAATGGATGTATCTGATGTTTTCAATTTCAAGGTAGTTGCTGCAGCACTAAACAATTTTGACCTTGATTTTGAGAGAAAGTGTACTGGTCAAATATCAGGGAATTCAGAATTACTTCAAGTGCACCAAATATTTGCTTTTTTCAGTACAATTACGATGGGCTGGTTCACTGAATTAATTTGGTTCAGCATATGCGCAGGTCTCGTGAGGTAGTAGTATACTTTTACACAGACTCACACATATGACAAGTATCCAGACTTAATTGTGTTACACGGTAAAGTTCTATGTGTATAATTATGGCAGCAGCTCCAAATGAAATAATCTAAACATGACCAATCAATAGTCCTAAATACTGTACAATCCCTAATAAATGCCAATCCCTTAATAAACGCCCACACCCACCCCCAACACTTTTTCAGAAATATTTTTTTTAAAACTTACGAAAAGAACACACAAAATCACTAGAAAACTTAAAATCCGATGCATTACATTGATTGATTGACATGCAGACTTTGGTTTTCTTGGTAAAGAAAACCATTAAATAATGTCTGATTTAAAAGTTAAAGTTATGTATTTTTGGTCTCAAATAAATGCACCCCTTTTCAAATGTTAAAAAACCGGGGGCGTTTATTAGGGAATATATGTTAGTAATATAGAAATAAAGATTCAGCAGCTTGTATAAGGCTAATGGGATGTAAAGTGAATTCTAAGGTGTTTTAACAGACGTTAGTTTTCATGCTGTGTTAACAAAGCTGAGTTTTACATTTGAATAATTGCTAGTTAATTTCTATTCAAGATGAGAAATTATTCTATTTTTACAGAAATATATTTAGAGAGTGTAACATAAAAATGAAGTACTCAATAATTGGTAATTTCTAACTGATTTTAAAATGTTATAGTTTTAAAATAAAACATTGAAAAGGCCATAAAAAGAATTTTTTTTATAGTAACATTTTATTAAAATAATTATGTAATGAATATTTCATTCTTAAATTAGTGTCTCAAATTATTTACATCAGTACCCATTTGAATTAAAACCTACTTGCATATAACTGGAAAAAAAAAAAAAATATTAAAATTATTTGTTTTCTTCTTATTCTACCATAGATAATTTGTCGCTCACTTGGTCTCAGTTAGTTTGTATGTTGTTGAGATGAAACAACTTGACACACTTAAATTTTTCTCTATGTTTGTATTTAACCTCAACAAAAAACTTGCTATTCTTTTATCTTCTTAATAATTTAATATAGTCCTAATCCCCTGTTCTGGTACTGGGTGGTGATGACATTCCTTGAACTGGCTGATGCTCCAGAAACTCAAACAGGGAGACCATTACTGAAGTATGTTTTTGTTTTCATTCATAGTCTGATCCCAGTTCAAGTTAAAGCTGTGCCAGCTGTATTTAAATTCAAATTATCATTTGCCAAAAAGTTTGATGTAAACTTATATATATATATAATCTATATATATATTACTCACATTTGGTCAATTGTTGTTGGGGCCCTTATATACTCTCCATATGATATATAAAGTGGCTGTTGGGCCAAATTACAAATTATTGGGTCTAGACCCTATAATCTGTTATTAGTATCATACATCCATACACAAGATAATTCGATGGTGGAGGGGATGCAACTCTGTTTGAAAAATATAATTGCGTCTTGGACCTGACAACTAAATTTCAACCCAACAATTGAGTAAGGACCCAGCAATTGAGTAAGGACCCAACAGGACCCAACAATTGAGTAAGGACCCAACAATTGAGTAAGGACCCAACATTTATTTAAGGCCCGACAAGCTGTTTCTTGTTTCCCACACCTAAAATGTATTAACAATTCAATTGGTATTTATTGACAAATATATAAATTATGCTGCAGTAATAACCCCTGACTGATCATAGAACTGCTTTAAGTTACTGCAGTGTATAATTCTTGTATTTTAAAAGAAAATCAAAATTGCCCTGTCCCTTTAATATAGGGTTAATGGTCTGTATTTTTAATTTTGAGATGGTATATCATGGTCGCAGATGTTGTTTAATGATGACATGATAACGGAGCCATTAAACAACAAGACCATTAAATGGTCGATATGCTGACTTTTATTCAGATGTTTAACCCTATTGTAACTCTCTAAAACCATGAAACACATCTTAAACTGTTCAAATCAAGTAATGGGATGGCGAGTTGTCCGTCATCCGTCCATCCGTCTGTCCCTTTACCTCGTTAAGACGATAGGGCCTTAATTTTTTATCCGATCTTTACCAAACTTTACTAGATTGTTAATATCAATGAAAGCTCGAACAAGTTCAAAAACCAGCCATATCGGACCTGTAACGATGGAGTTATAGCCCTTTATTTAGTTGAAAATGCTGTATTTTGCTTCGTTAAGACAATAGGGCCTTCATTTGTTATGAGATCTTTACCAAATTGTAATAGATTGTTAGTATCGATGAAAGCTCGGACAAGTTCAAACACCAGCCAGCTCGGACCAGTAACAGCAGAGTTATGGCCCTTGATTTAGTTAGAAATGCTATATTCTGCCTCGTTAATACGACTGGGCCTTCATTTTTTATCTGATCTTTACCAAACTTTACCAGATTGTTCATATCAATGAAAGATCCAAAAGATTTGAAAAAAAGCCCGATTAGACCATTTAAACAGGAGTTATGGCCCTTGATGTTCTGAAATATGTTATATTTTGGCCTCATTAAGATGAAAGGGCCTTCATTTGGACGGATTTCAGTGAAACTGTTCTTGGATGATCAGTACCAAGCCTAGTTGTACATATCATCACACGGTTGAATGATTTTGGCAGAGTTATGTCCCTTTAAAGGTTGTAATACACAAACTTTGTCCTGACTAGTTCTCCTGAACCCCTGGCTGGATTTAAACGATTTTTTTTAGAGATGATCAGTTCCAGGTCTAGTTGTGCAAATCATTGCCGTGTTCTGGTTGAATGATTTTTGGTAGAGTTATGGCCCTTTAAAGATTTTAATACATAAACTTTGGACTAGTTCTCCTGAACCCCTCACCAGATTTCAACACAATTTTACAGGGATGATCAGCACCAAGCCTAGTTGTGCATATCATCATCGCATTCCGATTGAATGATGTTTGGCAGAGTTATGGCCCTTTAAAGGTTTTAATAGACAAACTTTGTCCAGATTAGTCTCTTCTGAACTCCTTGCCGGATTTCAACGAATCTTGGTGGGTATGATCAGTACCAAGCCTAGTTGCACCTATCATTGCTGTGTTCTGGTTGAATGAATTGTGGCAGAGTTATGACCCCTTAAAAGTTTTAATACACTAATTTGTATAGACTTGTTCTCCTTAACCTCTGGCTGGATTTTCAGTGAAACTTGGCAGGGATGATCAGCACCAAGCCTAGTTGCTTATGCCTTCCCCATGTTCTGGTCGAGTGCTTTTTGAAAGAGTTGTGGCCCCTTATACATAAACGTTATATTTAGCCAGTAGAGCAACTACAGGCCCCCTTGGAGCTCTTGTTAAATTTGTGACATGTATACATGTACATATATTTAAAACAGTGCAAATTTAAATGACTTGGTGAATCAAAATGCAGGAAATTCCTGCCTGAAGTGCATTAGAATGAAGTTTATATTAAAAAGTTATTTTTGTTTCACATTTTTACAAACCAAGATCATAAACACTCAGGTTGATACATTAATATAGTTGTAACAAATAAAATAGTTTTGGGATTTATATACAGTGACAGTTAAAAAATGTTAAGTGTCAGTGCTCGAATTTAGCATTTTTTTCCAACTGTTGTCTTCTTGCCAGTTGATGAACTGGCATACTAACAAACAATAAACAATAGCTCTTTTTCTTATCATTTTGACTGGTCATTTATGCCTATAAACTATATTGTGCCTAAATAGTTTTACTTTTTAGCAATATTCTAAACTAGAAGGCTGTTAAACACTTGCATAATATTGCCAGTGCTTCAAAAGTTTACAGGCATTTTGAAGAAATGACTGGCACAGCTTGAATTTGAGCCCTGAGTGTATTATTTAAAAGGCAAGTTATATATGGACCTGATTTGGATAGGAACATAATGGTGCCATATAGATGTACTTAAGTGTGTACACAGTTTGAAGACTGTAAGGCTTTTGATATGTGAGTAATTGACGTAATAAACAAAAGGGCCAAGGTGGCCTTAAATCGATCACCTGAGTACTGGCCCATTATCAAACTTCTTCGAAATCTTATTTATACAATAAGTGCAAGTTTGATATAAAGACACTGACAAAGTTTGGTAAAGATCAAATACAAAATGAAGATGCTAGATAGAGTGTTACCCCTGGGGCAGGGCCAAATGTGACCCAAGGGCTACATGTAATATATGAGAGCTGTGTGCCTTGAGGTTTCAGATAAGATTTTTTAAATGTTTCCCTATACATGTCTCTGTAAAACCATACAGGTTTATGTGACCGCTGGGGCAGGGCCAAATGTGACCTAAGGGTCACCATTTGAATAAACTTGGTAAAGGACCATAAGCTGATAGTAAATGCAAAATATTAAACCTCTGGCTCTTGTAATTTCAGAGAAGATTTATAAAATGTTTTTACTTTACAAATCTGTGTAAAACTTTGACGCACAGGACTGGGCCAAATTTGACCCCGGGGTCACCATTTCAACAAACTTGGTAGTGGAACTTAAGCTTATAGCAAATGCAAAATATTAAACCTCTGGCTCTTGCAGTTTCAGAGAAGAAGATTTTTTAAAAGTTTTTCCCTTTGCAAGTCTATGTAAAACATGTGACCCCTGGGGCGGGGACTAATGTAACCCCAGGGTCACCATTTAAACAAAACTTGGTAATTTAGGACCATTACCTTATAGTAAATGAAAAATATTAAACCTCTGGCTCTTGTAGCTTCAGAGAAGAAGTTTTTTTCCCTATGTTAAACTTTGACGCCTGGGACGGGCCAAACTTGACCCCAGGGCACTATTTGAACAAACTTGGTGAGGACCATTAGCCGATGCTACTTGTAATATATGAGAGCTCTGTGCCTTGTGGTTTCAGAAAATAAGATTTTTTAAAGTTTTTTTCCTATGAAAAACATGCAAAATCTCAATATACAAACATTGGACCTCCGGGGCATGGCCATTTTTAACCCGGGGACTTCATTGGAACAAACTTGACAGTCTAGGTATTGGCGATCATTTTAAAAGAAAAACTCGAAATCTCTCCAGTGGTTCTTGAGAAGAAGTTTTTTTTAAGGTTTCGAACATATATGGTAATGGTGGCCATATTGGATGTTTACAAATCTAAAAAACATTCATCTAAGGATCATCCCTGTGAAGTTTGGTCATAATTGGCTAAGCAGTTTCTGAGAAGAAGTCGTTTGAAGCAAAAGTTAACGACGACGGACGAAGAGTGATCCCAATAGATCACCTTGAGCCTTTGGCTCAGGTGATCTAAAAACATCAATGTAAAATTTTAATGTAAATAAACAAAGCGTAAAATGTAGGTCAAGGTCATTTATATTGACCTGATTTGGGTAGGAACATATTGCTATCATATAGATGTAAGTGTGTATGAAGTTTGGAAACATTATGGTTTTTTAGTATCTGAGAAACTGAGTTAATAAAAAACTTGAATGTAAAACTTGAATGTAAATTAACAAAGTGCCAAAGGTAGGTCAAGGTAATTCATATTGACCCACTTTTCATTGGAACATATCGCTGTCAACAAAAACGTTGATAAATTTGAATGAAAATCTTTCATGTAAATTAACAGTGTAAAAAGTAGGTCAAGGTCAATTATATTGACCCGATTTGGGTAGGAACATATTGCTGTCATACAAATATAAGTGTGTATGAAGTTTGAAAACTGTACGGCTTTTGGTATCTGAGAAATTGACTTAATAAAAAACTTGAATGTAAAAATGGGACGTACGGATGTACGAATGTGACGTACGGATGTGACGTACGTCCGGACGGACAACTATATGCCCGCGCCACTTTCGTGGCAGGGCATAAAAAATACAATAATATACATATTTTAGCTCTAATAAGTTTAAATTTGAAGTTAATATAATGAATTTTAATTCATGAAATAAATACAGCTTGCTTTTTGTTTATGCATTGTACACAAATATATTGCAAAACTATTGCAAGTTGAATTACAATACTTTAACAATTCATTGTTATTTCAATATTTCAAAATTAATATTGCAAAACTTTTATAAATGAACTTACAATACTTTTGCAATACATTTTATTTCAAAAAATTACAATTTGTCGTGCAAAACTATTGTAAGTCAAAGAATGCAAAATAAATAGTTATATACTAAAAACTACTTCTGTCTTTCATTTCTACTTACTTTTAACATATAAAGATTGAAAGACAATTTACATAAACCAAACATGAACAATATCAAAAGTTTTTTTCTCCTGAAAAATGTAGTTA